>JAKOGI010000447.1:590000-593300 GCA_029747015.1 Carnegiea gigantea | reverse complement strand
TATATATATAGGCCTGTCAATTTTTGACCTGCCCCGAAAGCTTGACCCGAACCCTCCCGAAAGTTTATGGTTGTGGACACAGTTTTTTGACCTGAAACCCTAAATTAACCGAACCCGAAAAACGCGAAAAAATTCGGGTCCTAGTGGGTCGGGTCCGGGTTGACCCGTTGGGTCAATAGTCAAAATAAATTAGGGATTGATTTTATGATGGGCCTGTGATTTTGGGCTTCCTTAGTGACTTGCTGGCTGGTGAGAAATGAAAAAACAAAGGGCAGCAGTACGCACAGGCTCTCACGTACAGGCTCTCTGCTCTCACGCAAGCAAAAGTGCCAAACCCTAAGTCTGAAATCTGAATCGAGTCACTCTTCAGCTGAAACGCCTTCACCTCCATTGCTACCTACTTGTCGCGGCCTCAGTCATGAAGCAACAGTCTCCTCAGCTTCATTTCAGCTTTCCCTCTCCATCTATGGCACCGCAGCGTGGGTGTCGTGGTCGTGGAAGAAGAGCTTCTGGGTCCGGTACTTCAGCTTTCCCATCTCCATCTCCTCTAGTTCGAAATAGCAACGCCCATGCTCCCACTCATCCATCAGGTATGTCAACTTGAGTGGTTCGAAAAGCTTCTGAAATCTGAACTGTTCGAAAAGCTTTGGCTTCTTTGCGACTGTGCTCCCACTAACAGAAGATTTTTAGGTTCCCATTTATATTTTTGTGATGTTAAATCTAATGCATCCTCATCTATGTTGACCCATTTAGTTTATCTTCCTATTTTGATTTACAAATGAAAGGACTTCTATGCTCTGTTTGTGTAAGGAATTGATGCTTGAGTGCTATGTTTTACTTATAGGCTCCCATCTGAACTGTTTGAAATAATTCAGGCTCCCATCTATATTTTTGTAATGCTTTATGTTCATAAATCATAATGCTTTGTGTAATGCTTTTTGTGTAATTATTCAGTTTGTCTTGATAGATTAAAAGGCATAAAGACCAATATTGATTGACAAATACAAGGACTTCTTGTATACTTGACTTAGTTGTATTTGATATTGTAAATTGTAAATCTCAAAGGAACATGAACAGAACTTTGGTGGTAATTATAAATTGATTATCCAATATGATTAATGTTTTTGTAAGTAAAGAGTAGCGAATAGCCAAGTTCAGTGATGAAGAAAGTTAGTGTATATGATAATGTATGTAGATAACTAGATATAAATTTCAAGCTTTGGTTTTAACCTCAAAATATTATTAGTTAACTCAATTCCCACCTAACTATATTTCTATTCTAACTTATAACAATTTGTTTTCATGTTAGTAACTTATATCTTTCTTTTCATTTTAATAACTTATATCTTTCTTTAATTTTTGTAGGGAGCTCTACCCCTTGTACGCCATTTACAGTTGAGTTAGATGATGATTCTCCTTCAACGAAGAAAAAGCGGTGGGCCTCTAGTGTGTGGAAGCATTACAGCATAAAAGAAGGCAAGCACTTTCCTGATGGCAAAGATCGCGCTTATTGTAAGTATTGTAATGGAGGACCTATTGATGCGGATTCTAGCAATGGTACATCTAACTTTAGGCACCATACTGAAAGTTGTAGTGCATGTGTGTGGGTCAAATGATGATGGCTAAAAATGGGAAATTGGCTAGAAAGTTCAATCGATATGAGTATAAGGAATTGGTTGCACAAGCTATAATTAAGCATGGGTACACTTTTACATTTGCCGAGCATGAGGGAAACCGAAGAATTCATATTTATTTGAATGAGAATTGTGTTCCAATATCTAGAAATACAGCCATAAGTCATTGCATAAAGATTCACAAACGTGGAAAGCAAAGGCTCAAGGAATCATTGGGTCTACTTACAAGTAGAATTTGTGTCACTTCTGACTTATGGACTTCATGTGTGGGCCATGGTTTTCTCTCATTAACAGCTCATCATTGATGACAATTGGAAGTTACATTCTAAGATTCTAAACTTTGTGCATTTGCCCCCTCCTCATAATGCAAGTGCTTTGCATGACAAAATCCATGATCTTTTAAAGGAGTGGAAAATTCATAAGAAAGTGTTCACCATCACATTGGATAATGCTAGAGCAAATGATAATATGCAAGACTTGTTGCGTGATACTTTGAATGTGCATGCTCGATTGCCTTGTGGTGGTGAATTTTTTCATGTTCGATGTGGTGCACATGTGTTGAATTTGATTGTTAAGGAGGGCTTGAAATTAATTGATGTTGGGATAATTAAGGTGAAAGACTTAGTGAAATATGTGACTGGTTCTGAAGGTAGGAAATTGAAATTTGAGGAAATTACTTTGGGCCTTGGCATTAATTGTGCAAAAGGTTTATGGTTGGATTGTCCAACTAGGTGGAACTCCACCCATAAGATGTTAGACAGAGCATTGCCTTATCGAGCTGCTTTTGCAAGTATGAGGTGGATGGAGAGGTCTACTTCTACTTTTCCTGATCTTCCTACAGATGAAGAGTGGTCTAGGATTGAGAAGATTTGATCTTCTTCAGCCATTTGATGAGATAACTACTATTATATCTGGTACAAAGTACCCTATGGCGAACTTGTATCTAAAACATGTGTGGAAAATTAAAAATCTCTTATTTTCGTGGAGTTCTTGTGAGGATGTTGTTTTTAGGAGTATGGCAACAAAAATAAGGGGAAAATTTAAGGATTATTGGGACAATTATAGTATGATTCTCTCCTTTGCTGCCATTTTGGATCCTCGATATAAGTTTCAGCTTATCATGTATTGTTTTCAAACATTTGACCCTAAAACTTCCGAGTTGAAGTCCAAAATTGTGAAAGATCAATTGTACAAGCTCTTTGGTGAGTATGTTAAAGATAAACCTCAAGCAAATGTGAGTGGTGCAAGGAGAGGAAAGGATGACTTAGTGGTATGTTCTCTTAATTTGATTTATATTGTCTATGTGTTTTTTATAAACAAAATTTATCTTATTTATTTGTACGTACTGATATGTATTTTTGACTTGTGTAAGGATTTGTAGATTTTGATGGTGTTGTGGTATCTGGTAGCAGAATTTCATAATTGGATACGTATTTGGATGAGCACAGATTGGATCACACTATCGACTTAGACATTTTAAGTTGGTGGAAGGTGAACCAAAATCAATTTCCTTCCTGAAGTAACATGGCTAGAGACATTCTGAGCATTCCTATTACTACTGTGGCTTCTGAATCATACTTTAGTATGGGAGGTAGAATCCTAACTAAATGGAGAGCTTCTCTTAAACCCGAAAATGCGGAGGCGTTGGTTACCACACGTATGCTCA
>JAKOGI010000447.1:507500-587500 GCA_029747015.1 Carnegiea gigantea | reverse complement strand
GTGGTCACCAAGCCAACACCCGGCCCCGACTTTGAGGGATTCATGGCTATCCCCCCTCGCCAATCAGCAAAAGCCCATACTGATGCCCCTCGCCCTGCAACTCCCACAGACTGCAATCGATTTATCCCTCTTCAAGACACAGCACCTGATCAAATTGCTCCTATAGTTGGCTCCCCCTCTCAGCAGAGCCCTCATGGGTAGCCTTTGCTCATGGAACATTCGCAGCCTTAATTGGCCAAATAAACAGGAGGACTTGAAAGTCTTTCTGCACACATACAGCGTTGATTTCATAGGCTTGTTAGAAACCAAGATAAAGGTTGCAAAAGTGGATAGCATTGCAAATAATCTGTTTATGGGATGGCACTGGCTAACTAATTTTGACATGGAGGACCATGGCCGAATATGGGTTGCCTGGAAACCAAGCTGTTTCACTGTGACATTGGTATCGAAAATAGCTTAAACACTTCACTGCCGAGCTGTTGATCAGGCCACTTCACACCTTTTCTATGTCACCTTCTTCTATGGGTTCAACCAAAAGGGCGCTCGGGTAGCACTTTGCGAAACGTTAATAGACATAGCAGACTGCATTGAGGATCCGTGGTGCGTCATTGGGGACTTCAACTCGATACTGTATGCAGGGGATCGAATAGGGGGCACGCCAGTGTCAGATTTTGAGATCGCGGCCTTTGCCGACACCATTCGGGCGTGTGGGTTACAGGAACCCCCACATCACGGCTCATACTACTCATGGACGAATAAAAAGGTTTGGTCGAGGATCGATCGCGCTTTCATCAACACGCTGTGGTACGACCAAGCTGACTTCACGCAAGTTAAGTACTTACCGCAGAGTCTCTCAGACCACACTCCTCTGATGCTTCAAATCACGGCCAGCCCAAAACCCAGGCTGAGCTTCCAGTTCTGCGACATGTGGGTGAAGGACTCCTCATTCCTTTCAATTGTTCACAAGCATTTACCCAAACGCATACATAACCTGCTCCTCCAATTGCAAAAGTACCAAACTTCAGTGTAACGGGACTTACAGACGCTGAACCGTGGGAAATACAAGGATCTCAGGGAGCAACAACAAACCGCCCGAGCTGCTCTGGAGCACCTACAGTAGGATCTGGCCAATGACCCCATGAATGACAGTCTCCTACAGCAAGAACGCGAGGCACAGTGGCATTATATCTCCATCATATCTTCCACCTTGGACATCACTCGTCAACAATGTAAACTGGATTGGATCAAATACGGGGATGCAGGGACACGATTCTTTTACGCAAAAGCAAAGTAAAGGAAACTCCAGACATATGTGTATAGCCTCAGGGACGATGATGGACTGCAACATCACGGTTTTGATGCCGTATCCAGGGTCCTACAAGACTACGATTCATCCTTGCTGGGCAACCCCACCCCCGGTGCTCCTTTGGACCCCACAATCATAGCCATGGGACCGATCCTCTCCCTCGAACAACAGCAGCCCCTATGTGCCCCGTTTGCAGAACGTGACATCAAGGATGCCTTTTTTTCCATTCCCGGCATAAAATCCCCCGGCCCCGACGGATTTAATAGCACCTTCTATAAGGCCACCTGGGACAGTCACGGTCCCTTGCTATGTGCAGCCATCCATCACTTCTTTTCTACATCACATCTTCCCTCCTATTATGGACACACCAAGCTGGTATTACTGCCTAAAACTGCATCCCCATCAAATGCACATGAATTCAGACCCATCTCATGCTGTTCAGTTTTCTACAAAAGCATTGCCAAGCTACTCGCCCTGAGGCTCAAAAGGGTCCTCCCTATCCTAATCCAGGCTAACCAAAGTACCTTCGTACCTGAGCGTGGAATTCTATTCAATATTCTTATTAGTCAGGACATCGTACGGGGATATACAAGGAAAGGAATCTCTCCTCGTTGCCTACTCAAGCTAGACCTACAAAAAGCCTTCGACTCCGTGCGATGGTCTTTCATCAAACAGTTATTGCAATCACTCCACTTCCCTACCATCTTTGTGGACTGGATAATGGCATGCCTCCAAGCTATGTCGTTCACTATATACATAAATGGAAAAAAAGGTTTAGCCTTCCCTGCAGGAAAAGGCCTAAAGCAAGGGGACCCTCTCTCCCCACTTCTTCTTGTCCTTACCATAGAGTACTTCTCACGGTAAATGTCACTACTCTGCGCTTAGAGACAATTTGCATATCACCCTGGATGCGGACCTCTACAGCTCACGCACCTTATGTTTGCCGACGATGTCTTGCTGTTCAGCAAAGCCCACCCTCCCACGCTACGAGGCATCATACAGGTCCTACGTGACTTCCAGCTATGTACGGGCCTCCAAGCAAACCAAGCTAAGTCCTAAGCTAGTTATGGGGGGTGCACCGAAACACTGATCGAAGCATGCCAACACATTACAGGTTTCAGCACAGGTACCCTTCCCTTGCGCTACCTTGGTGTCCCGCTTACCTCTAGTCGGCTCACAAAGATTGAGTGCCGGGCGTTAGTGGACAAAATCACAAGGAAAGTGCAGCTGTGGTCATCCAGATCATTGTCCTTCGTGGGCAGAGCCCAGCTCATCAATACCGTTCTCTTCGAGATGTTCACCTACTAGGGCTCAATCTTCATCCTGCCACAAGAAGTGCTAGATTAGATTAATCGCATTTGTTGCAACTACCTATGGGGCGGGAAAGCAGACTATATCAAGGCTCCCTATGTATCATGGCAGGCGACATGCCTTCCTAAGAAGCACGGAGGACTTGGCCTAAAAAACATCAATGCATGGAACAAGGCGTGTATAGCAAAGCTTGTCTGGAGGATTACCATGAAAAAAGACTCGTTGTGGATCAAATGGGTCCACAACAAGTACCTTAAATCCAGGGAGTGGTGGTCTTACCAAATCCCCACCGAACGTAGCTGGCACTGGCGGAAAATAGTGCGGGTTAAAGAACAACTCAAAGAAGACTGGCAATGGCATAGAACTGCGACGTTCTCAGTCTCGGCATGCTACAAATGGCTAATCGGAGATCACCCCACATTCCCTTGGACATCCGCAGTATGGTCGAGAGCAGCATCCCCTCGGCATAGCTTCATCTCATGGGTCTGCCTGCAGAAGAAGCTCCCTATACTTGACAGGCTAGCTAGGTTTAATGTCCAGCACCTTGGAACCGCATGTCCCCTATGTTTAGCCGAGGAGGAAAATCACAACCACCTTTTCTTCACATCCGCCTGGAGCCAAGAACTATGGGGCCTGATCAACATATGGTGGCCATCTACTATCTCCCATACTAATCTGCACGACTTCACAATGTCCCTCAAGAGGCTAAAGAACAATGGCCAACCGAAGCACATTACTTTTGCAATCTAAGTCACTGTCATCTACCATATCTGGACCGTGCGCAACCTGAAGAAACATGAAGGCAAACACATCCAGGCAGCAACCATTTTTAAGCAAGTCAAAGACCATGTCATCCATAGAACTCTTCACCTAGCTTACCACTCTGCTCATTATGCAAAAATCGTAGATAGGGTCCTGGCATAGCCTCCCCCCGTAAATAGGTTACGCTATGATGTATAGATTATCTTGATTTGTGCTTAATGGTATCCACATTTTGCAAAAAATATATATATATATGTATATATATATGTATCATATATATATAATATATATTATATATATATATATATATATATATATATATATAATATATATATATATAGACACAAACATGTATATATAATATATATATATATTAGACTATATATATATATATAGTGTATATATATGTGTATATATATATATATGATAGATGTATATATCGATATATATATGTGTGTGCGAATGTGTGTGTGGTGTGTGTGTGTGTGGTGTGGCTATAATATTATATATATATATATAATATATATATATATCTATATATATATATAATATATATATATATATATATATATATATAATACTTAACATTATGCATATGTTGTATGTATATGTGTGTATATATATATAGGTATACATATATGAGTATGTCTGTACATATTAGTATAATGTGCTATAATATACAAATATAATATACTATACACACACACACACACACACACACACACACACACACACACACACCACACAACACACACATATCTATATATATATATCTGTATATGTATGTGTGTTGTGTATGTGTATATAATCTAGATATATAGTATATATATATATATATTATATATAAATATATATATATAGATATAGATATATATAATATATAGATAAGATATATATATATATATTATATATATATATATATATATATATATACATATATATATATATATATATAATAAATATAATATATATATATATATATATATATTATATACCATATATCTATATACTATATATATAATAGACATATATATATATATATTCTATATATATATATATATATATATATATATGCACATACATACTTACATACACACACACACACACGCACCACACACGCACACACACATATATATGTGTGTGTGTGTGTGTTGTATAATATATATAGATATATATATAGATAAATATATACAATAAATATGTACGTATATATATGTGTGTGTGTGTCGCATATATATGGATATATATATGTATATATATGTGTTATATGTATGTATGTTTACATATAGATTTATAAGCATGTCGTTATTCATATATATGTCTATATATGTTACATATATGTATGTCATGTATTATATATATATATATATATATATATATATATATATATATATATATATATATATATATATATATATATATCTATGCATGTGTGTATGTGTGTGTGCCCGTGCGCACGCATGTATGTGTGTGTGTGTGTGTGAGTAAGTGTGTGTCTATATATGTCTGTGTGTGCGTGCGCGTGTGTGTTAGTGTTTGGGGGGGTGTGTGTGAATATATATATATATATAAATATATATGTGTGTGTGTGTGTGTGTGTGTGTGTGTGTGTGTGTGTAGTCCCTAGCAGGTAGCTTCTCATCTATGGTGTGTGGATGCGATCGCGGCGGCATTGACTGCAGGGTTGGGAGTGGAGAACCGCTAGTGTGGCAGCCTGCGACCATTGGCTATTCTGATCGATAGCCCGTGTGAGGTAAGGCGGTTGATGTGCATGTAAGTTTGCCTTGTTTTCATTTTGTTGAAATTTTTACTCAGTTTCTAGCTTGTGCTCCTAAGCTGTGCTTTTGTCTTATTCCCTTTCCCTTTTGGTTTTAGCTTTTTGTAGTCTAGCAACCTTTTACCTTTCATTCATTTAGGTGAAGTGTTTATAATTGTGGCCCCAATTTGTGAGAATTCCATCTATGTTAAGTCAACTACTTCAGTTACTTGTTTCTTTCTATTATTACTCACCATAGTTGTAATTTTCCTTTTTGTTGTGAGGGTAGTTATTTTCCTTACCCTTTTTCATTTTACAACTTTTTTAGTACAATCATTGTTACTACCTTTACTATTAGTATTACTGCTATTGTTAAAAACTATTTATAATTTGTTTAGGTTGGTTAATTTTGTTAAGTAGTATTATCTTTTTATTAGTAACTTTGCTCTTATCATTCGCATGATTTAGGGTAGCTCTATCTTTATTACTTTTATATTAGTATTGCTTCTAAGTTTTGCTAGATTTGTGCTTAGTGCCTTGTTACTATTGTTAATTTTTATTTATTTATGACTCTTGCTACTTTCTAGTTAGATAGTTAGCCTTTACCTTTATTTGTTCCTGTATATTGGTAGTTTGTTTTTCAGTTGTATTATTATTGTCACTATTATCATCATCATCATCATCATCATCATCATCATTATTACTCGTATTAGTATTATTATTAGTATTTTTTAATTTAGTTTTAACTAGTGGCAAGTAATAGAGTAGTTCAAGCCTATCCTCCATGGGGGAAGGGGCTAGGAGGAGAGTTATTGGTTTTATTATCAGTATTTTTTAACTTTAGTTTTAACTAGTGGCGAGTAATGGAATAATTCAAGCCTGTCCTCCATGGGAGAAAGGGATTACGAGAAGAGTGGGGTCTGATAGGTTGCGTTTTGCATCTTGGAATATTAGGACCCTTACTAGCAAGTCTATAGAATTAGTTAAAGCTTTATGTAGGCGTAAGATTAACATAACTTGTATCCAAGAGGCTTAGTGGGTGGGAACCAAAGCTCGAGAAATTAATGGGTATAATTTGTGGTATTTGGGGCCTACTAGAGCTAGAAATAGAGTTGGTATTATGGTCCGGAAGGAGTTGGTTGATCAAGTTGTAGAGGTGACGTGTAAGAGCGAACACCTCATGGTTCATTAAGTTTAGTGGGGAGGGGATAGAAATCCTCAATTTGATATGTGCCTATGCACCACAAATAGGGCTAGCGGATGACATTAAAGGGGAATGTTAGGAGGAGTTGAAAGAAGTAATACAGAGTATATCTCAAAATAAAACCTCTTCCTGGGTGGTGATGTTATTGGACATATCGAAACTAAGGCAAATGGGTATGATGAGATGCATGGAAGTTTCGGTTATGAGGAATGAAATAGTAAAAGGGTGTCAACTCTGGACTTTGCAGTTACCTATGATTTAGGTATTGTCAACTCTCTTTTTAAGAAAAAAGAGGATTCCCTGGTAACTTTTAGGAGTGGCATTATTAAGACTCAAATAGACTACTTTCTAAATAGGGTGAACAATAGGATGTTGTATACAGATTGCAAAGTGATACTAGTGAATATTTGGGGACTCATCATAGACTATTGGTAATGGATGTGGTGATTAAGAATTCAAAGAGGAAGAATAGGAGTATTGGAGATCCTAGAGTTAGATGGTGAAATCTTACTGCAGAGATCGCTACTATAATAGTGGAGAAGATTAAAGTAGAAACAAGTTAGAAACAAGCAGAGAATGTGGATACAATGTAGGAAACAATGGCTAAGTGCATTCGAAGGTCGACTAATGAGATCTTAGGAATCTCTAGAGGGGGAGGACATAGAATAATAGGAGCTTGGTGGTGGAGTGAAGAGGTGAAAGAGAGGGTTAAGAAGAAACAAGATACATACGCCGCGACTGGAAGTGTTTGGGTGACGAGGGGATAGAGTGGTTAATAGAACTTTTTAATGTCAGTTTTAGGAATGCGAAGACGCCCTGCGAATGAAGATTCAGCATAATCATCCCATTTTACAAGAACAAAGGTGATATTTAAGATTGTAATAATTACAGAGGTATTAAACTACTTAGCCACACTATTATGCTATGAGAAAGGGTGATTAAGGGAAGGTTGACGAAGGATATTGATAAGTGCTTAATATATATATATATATATATATATATATATATATATATATATATATATATATATATATGTATATATTATTTTAGGGTTATTTTCCTCCATTTTTTGGGAAAATTATGTGCTTTATGTTATAGTTTATACTCTTTTTCCTGTTTTAAGCTTGGGTATGGTTGTTTGATGTGTTTTGCAGGATTTTTAAACCATTTGACCTTAGAATTTGAGCCGCATTTGGATGTATTTTGACTTACCACGAATGCCGCTAAGTTGCTATAATTGTGGAAGAAAGGAAAAGCAGAAGAATGATGAGCCAGCCAGCACCATGGTCTGCCAATGATGGATGCCACGGTCCCTGGTGGAAGCATAACTGCTAATCTCTTCGTTTTCCCTCATCATGTGCCTGAGATTGACTAGGCTTTCCTCTAAATAGGGCGTCCTTCAGCAGCAAACGATCATCCCATACATCATCCCAATCCCTCATTCTGTCCACCATCTAGCTAGATTTAGATTTCGTTTTAGAGTGAGGGAGAGCAAGTAGAAGAAGAAGATTTGCGAGGAAGCGGGATCGAGTTCTACAATCGAAAGATTCAAGCACGCATTTTGGCTGAGCTAACTCTTCTCTCGCCTTTTCTCCTTTTCTCTTTAGGTTTATCATTTTAGAGTAGTTAGATGTTTAATTTAATCATCCGTGAGTAGTTTAATTTTTGTCTAGGGATTTTGTAGTTTATAAAAGTATAGTTGGGTCATATTTTAATCTATAGAATTGTGCTTATTTTCATGATTGATTTGATTTCAATCTATCGAGTGATTACCATGTTGTGAGTAGATTTTTGGCCAAAGTTTGCTTGCACACTTGAAACAATCAGGTGAAAAACTGAAAGGTGACATTTGGCTGTTGGACTGCTCAACTAGACCTGACATAGCGTCATCTCAAAGGAGAGATTTGCATGTTAGGAGGACTAGAGAGTAATTGAAGTTATTTAAAGAATTAAGATAAAGTAGTTTTAAAGAACAACTTTTGCTTAGTTTAGGCAAATTTGGTTAAGTTGGAAAGAATATGCCAAATTTTTGGAGAGATTGCAATTTCTCAAGATTAACCGATTAGAGAAAAGCACATCTTCATCATTTTGATCCAATTAAATTTCACAACTATATGAATTCCTAGGCATTTTCTCCTTAATTGATTTAAAATTAGTGAATTAGAAGTCGTTAAATTAAAACCTCTTGAATTAGTTATAGTTGTTTCTTTATCTTCGTATTTTTAGCAGTCTAAAGTTTGGATTCATTTAGCATATCTTATAGGAATATAGCCCAATAGATCAACCTAGTCTCTGTGGGATCGACCTTAATTGCTACAACGCCATCATGCGCTTACGGCCATATCATTTTTTTGGCGCCATTGCCGGGGAGTAGCATCTAATATTGGATTTTTCCTGATTGGTTTGACTAAGAATTTTGTTTTTCTTTGAAAAAAAACTGAAAAAAATTGAAAATCAACCAAAAAAAAATTGAGAAACAACAATGGTAATTTTCCATTTTCCCCAATTCAAGCATGAATGGTTTTGGAGGTATTTTAAACATTTAAATGTTTTTCTTACTTAATGTGGTTATTGTGTTGGTCAGTGGAAAATTTTAGACATTGTTGATGAGAGTGTGAATAGTGAAACCCGTATTCTTTTAGAATTTTAGGGTTTTCATGCTAAAAATGTTGAAGAGGCATGTTATTTGCTTGAGTGGATTGCTTAGGATTCATTTGAGTTTGAGAAGGTGATGTACCCATAGGGAGCAATGAGGGTGATCAAGTTCAAAGGCAATCCAACCCCAAGGAAGTCCAAGAGGCCATCTAAGCTGTGAGAAAACTCAAAGAAGATCAATACCATTACCCAGCAGTTCCGGACAGCGAGTGCAGCAACTTCGTAACACTAATCACCTAGCTTCAAGGTGGTTTAGTCAATTTTATTGCTTCGAGTTTGTTCAGAAAGTTAGCTTTCCAATGAAGCAAATTTCAAGTCATTTGGACTACATTTGCCCATCCAATTCAGCTCCCAAATTTCAGCTATACAAGCTGCCTAGTTCTGCCATTTCAGTACCCGAGGATCCATTTTCTCCTTCATTGGATGAACATTAAAACCTTCAAATCCACTTTTCAAAACCCTCTTAGAGTGTACCGAAAGGAAAGCAAAAGCGTTTTAGGTCAAATCCTTGGTTGAGGCTTCAAAAACAAGCAAGTTTAGAAGAGGTGCAATCTGATTGCAGCAGATAGACACTTGTATTTATCAGGTTCCAACATTCCAACGGATAGGAATCTGAGGCTGCAAGAGGTCTTAACTGAAAATAGACACTTAGGGCTTTCTCCTAGCTTTGGAATGAACCCATTTGGGCAAGTATTTTGGAAGATATGCTTGTTTGAAGTTGATGCTGCAGTTCAGAAAAGTGCTAATAGCGTTTTGCTTTTGCTTTTGTACTTGCTTACTTTTTGGTCCCCTCCCCTTTTTCATTTGGCCGGTTGTTTTAACCTTGCTTTTCATTGGTTTTTGCTGAATGTTAAGGCCTATGTAAGTGGGGAGAACCTCAGCTTGTAACTCACTTTTGGAATATATGAATTGGTTGAGTTTATACTCCCTCATGTTTCTCTCTCTCTTGCTCATCTCTAACTTAGCTCACTAGGGTGGTGTTCAAGAGTCCTTCAAGGTTAATTGAGTGGTGATATCTTATCTCTTTTAACCTTATGGGTGAGCCCTAAGCATTCTTGGTGGTGATATCTTATCCAAGAATCTTACCCAATTATCTACATTCTCATACAAGCACAAACCGAAACCTTTCTTCTTCCTCTTTTCCTATCACTGCTTGAGATCTCTCCTTTGATCTTCATTTCAAGATCTTAGAGGTGCATCAAGTGGTATCAGAGCTTTGGCTACCCTCTTGGCCAAGCTTCCAAATCCAAACACATTCCCAAACACATCCCCAAACACAAATCTAAAACCAACCCACAAAACACTCCCGTAACCCGGCACAAACCATGCCCAGGCAGTGAACTAGCACGGCCACACCATGCTGATAGGAACGACCGTGCCAAGGTCCAGCTTCACCCTTTTCGGTTAAGCAAGCCAGCACGGCCTGACCGTGCCATTGAGCACGACCATACCACTCCCCAACCGTGCCAAAACACACAATCCCTCCCTCAAAAGAACCAAGATGTCTTCAAGCACTTCTCTAGAAGAAAAGTTTGAGCAACT
This sequence comes from Carnegiea gigantea, assembly GCA_029747015.1. Classification (NCBI taxonomy): domain Eukaryota; kingdom Viridiplantae; phylum Streptophyta; class Magnoliopsida; order Caryophyllales; family Cactaceae; genus Carnegiea; species Carnegiea gigantea. Next base: position 576,964 of record JAKOGI010000447.1, on the reverse strand, counting down.
CATGAAACTAAATGCTGAAAAGGATGCTTAACTTGAGTATCTTATGAAGCAATTAGACCAAGCTATGAGGAACAACTGAAGAGAGGTTCGAAGCTCTCACTCTAGTGACTCTCAATCGGTGGGAGAAGAATCCAAAGGCAACCCTTTTGCCACGAGCGATGAAGACCTTGAGAGGAGGCCAAGAAGAATAAGAAGAGGCAAGCCACTTGCCATGGATTTCAAGGTCAAAATTTTGGAGTTTGACGGCCAATTCAACCCGGATGATTTCAATGAGTGGATGAACACCATGGAAAAAGTGCTTGAGTATAAAGACATTCCCGATGACAAGAAGGAAAAACTTGTAGCCTTGAAGCTTCATAGGTATGCTTCTATTTGCTGGAGTAATGTCTTAGCTAAGAGGGCTAGTGAAGGAAAGGGGAAAATTAAATCATGGAGAAAGATGAAGGAAAAACTCAAAGCCAAATTTCTACCACCCCACTATCTTCAAGACAACTGCACCAAACTCTATAACCTTAGGTAAGAAACTAAAAGTGTGGAGGAGTATACCCGTGAATTTGAAAAGCTTGTTATGACTTGTGACATTAGGGAGGATGAAGCCCAAACCATGGTGAGATACTTGGGAGGGTTAAACGAGTCCATAAAGAATGTTGTGGAGTTACAACATTACACTACTCTCAAACAAATTTGCTCACTAGCCCACAAAGTTGAACTCCAAAAGAAAGTCGAGTTCAAGAAAAAACCGTTAAAACCTGTCACGGTAGCTGCCCTTTTGACAATGGAAGTTTTACCCCTACTACTAACCCTATAAACACACCCACGGCCCCACCTATTTCCAAGCCAAACCCCACAAAATCACCCCTCAACCCTTATGAGAAGAGAAGGTGCTTCAAGTGTCAAGGGTTTGGACATATAGCCTCGGATTGTCCTAATAGAAAGGTCGTCACCTCAGTGGAGTACCAAGAACTTGAAGAAGCCGAGTTAAAGGAGGAAGGGAGTGACAAGGAGGTTCATTTAATGAAGATTGAGGAGGAATGTGCGGTGGAAGCGAATGAAGGAGAGTTGCTTATGCTTAGATGGGCTTTGAATGGTAACAAGGGCTCCAACCATGATTAACAATGTAAGGACATATTCCATACAAGCTGCACCATCAATGGCCGAGTGTGTTCTCTTATTGTGGATGAGGGAAGTTGCACCAATATGGCTTCTACTACCTTGGTGACAAAGCTCAATCTTAAGGCCGAATCACACCCCCAACCCTACTCTATTCAATGGCTTAACAAAGGTAAAGGCTACGAGTTCACACCATTGCTTGGTGTCCTTCTCCATTGGAAAAAGCTATCAAGATGAACTATGGTGTGATATCATCCCCCTAGATGCTTGTCATATCCTATTGGGAAGGCCTCGGCTATATGATCGGAGGGTAATACATGATGGTTACCAAAATACATACACTTTTCACAAAGATGGCCAAAAATTCACCTTAGCCCCCTTTGCTCTACAAAATCAAGCCAACAACCACTGAAAGCAAGCCATTCTCAACCAGGGGAATTCGGAGTCTTATGCATCCTCAAACCGTATTTTGGTGATGATGACCATGAAAATTTAAGCGCAAATTCTCTCCAACAAGGGGAGGATGATGTACCATGGGGAGCAATGAGGATGATCAAGTTCAAAGGCAATCCAACCCCAAGGAAGTCGAAGAGGCCATCTAAGTTGTGAGAAAACTCAAAGAAGATCAATGCCATTACCCAGCAGTTCCGGACAGCAAGTGCAGCAACTTGGTGACCCTAATCACCTAGCTTCAAGGTGGTTTAAGTCCATTTTATTGCTTTGACTTTGAAGTTCAGAAAGTTAGCTTTCAATAAAGCAAATTTCAAGTCATTTGGACTTCATTTGCCTATCCAATTCAGCTCTCAAAGTTCAGCCATTTCAGTACCCGGTTTTGTGGATCCGTTTTCTCCTTTATCGGATGAGCGTTGGAACTTTCAAATCCACTTTTTGAAACCCTCTTGGAGTTTCCTTAAAGGCCAGCAAAAGAGTTTCAAGTTAAATCCTTGGTTGAGGTTTCAAAATCAAACAAGTTCGGAAGAGGTGCAGTCTAATTGCAGTAGATAGACACTTGTTTTTATCAGGGTCCAACTTTCCAACGGCTGGGAATCTAAAGCTGCAAGAGGTCTTACCTGAAAATAGACACTTAGGGCTTTCCCTTAGCTTTGGAATAAACCCATTTGGGCAAGTATTTTGGAAGATATGCTTGTTTGAAGTTGATTCTGCAGTTCTAAAAGGTGCTGACAGCTTTTTGCTTTTGCTTTTGTACTTGCTTACTTTTTGGTGCCGTCCCCTTTTTCATTTGGCCATTTGTTTTGGCTTCATTGGTTTTTGCTGAATGTTAAGGCCTACATAAGTGGGGAGAACCTCAACTTGTAACTCACTTTTGGAATGTATGAATTGGTTGAGTTTATACTCCCTTATGTTTCTCTCTCTCTTGCTTATCTCTAGCATAGCTCACTAGAGTGGTGTTCAAGAGTCCTTCAAGGTTAAGTGAGTGGTGATATCTTATCTCTTTTAGCCTTAAGGGCGAGCCCTAAGCATTCTTAGTGGTGATAGCTTATCCAAGAATCTTAGCCGATTATCTATCTTCCCATACAAGCACAAACCGAAACCTTTCTTCTTCCTCTTTTCCTATCACCACTTGAGATCTCTTCTTTGATCTTCATTTCAAGATCTTAGAGGTGCATCAAGTGGTATCACAGCTTTGGCTACCCTCTTAGCCAAGTTTCCAGATCCAAACATATTCCCAAACACATCCCCAAACGCAAATCCAAAACCAACCCATAAAACACTCCCGTAACCCGGCACAAACCGTGCCCAGGCAGTGAACTAGCATGGCCACACCGTGCTGATAGGGACGACCGTGCAAGGTCCAGCTTCACCCTTTTCAGTTAAGCAAGCCAGCACGGCTTGACCGTGCCATTGAGCACGACCGTGCCACTCCCTAACCGTGCCAAAACACACAATCCCTCTCTCAAAAGAACCAAGATGTCTTCAAGCAGTTCTTTAGAAGAAAAGTTTGAGCAACTCATGAAACTAAATGCTGAAAAGGATGCACAACTTAAGTATCTTAAGAAGCAATTAGACCAAGCTATGAGGAACAACCGATGGGAGGTTCGAAGCTCTCACTCTAGTGGCTCTCAATCGGTGGGAGAAGAATCCAAAGGCAACCCTTTTGCTACAAGCGATGAAGCCGTTGAGAGGAGGCCAAGAAGAATAAGAAGAGGCAAGCCACTTGTCATGGATTTCAAGGTCGAAATTCCGGAGGTTGAAGGCTAACTCAACCCGGATGATTTCATTGAGTGGATGAACACCGTGGAAAGAGTGTTTGAGTATAAAGACATTCCCGATGACAAGAAGGTAAAACTTGCAGCCTTGAGGCTTCGTAGGTATGCTTCTATTTGGTGGAGTAATGTCTTAGCTAAGAGGGCTGGGAAAGGGAAGGGGAATTAAATCATGGAGAAAGATGAAGGAAAAACTCAAAGCCAAATTTCTACCACCCCACTACCTTCAAGACAACTACACCAAACTCTATAACCTTAGGCAAGAAACTAAAAGTGTAGAGGAGTATACCTATGAATTTGAAAATCTTGTCATGACTTGTGACATTAGGGAGGATGAAGCCCAAACCATTGTGAGATACTTGGGAGGGTTAAATGAGTCCATAAATAATGTTGTGGAGTTACAACATTACACTACTCTTGAAGAAATTTGCTCACAAGCCCATAAAGTTGAACTCCAAAAGAAAGCCAAGTTCAAGAAAGAACCTTTAAAACCCTCTCAAGACAGCTACCCTTTTGACAATGGAAGTTTTACCCCTACTCCTAAACCCCTAAACACACCCATAGCCCCACCTATTTCCAAGCCAAACCTCACAAAATCACCCCTCAACCCTTATGAGAAGAGAAGGTGCTTCTAGTGTTAAGGGTTTGGACATATAGCCTCGGATTGTCTTAATAGAAAGGTCATCACCTTGGGGGAGTACCAAGAACTCGAAGAAGCTGAGTTAAAGAAGGAAGGGAGTGACAAAAAGGTTTATTTAATGGAGATTGAGGAGAAATGTGTGGTGGAAGCGAATGAAGGAGAGTTGTTCATGCTTAGAAGGGCTTTGAATGGTAACAAGGGCTCCAACCAAGATTAACAATGTAAGGACATCTTCCATACAAGGTGCACTGTCAATGGCCGAGTGTGTTCTCTTATTGTGGATGGGGGAAGTTGCACCAATGTGGCTTCTACTACTTGGTGACAAAGCTCAATCTTAAGGCCGAATCACACCCCCAACCCTACTCTATTCAAAGGCTTAACGAAGGTAAAGGCCTACGAGTTTCAATATGTTGCTTCGTGTCTTTCTCCATTGGTAAAAGCCATCAAGATGAACTATGGTGTGATATCATCCCCCTAGATGCTTGTCATATCCTATTGGGAAGGCCTTGGCTATATGATCGGAGGGTAATGCATGATGGTTACCAAAATACATACACTTTTCACAAAGTTGGCCGAAAATTCACCTTAGCCCCCTTTGCTCCACAAAATCAAGCCAACAACCGCTGAAAGCAAGTCTTGTCTCAACCGGAAGAATTCGACGTCTTATGCATCCTCAAGCCGTATTTTGGTGATAATGACCGTGCGAATTTGAGGGAAAATTCTCTCCAACAAGGGGAAGATGATGTACCCATGGGGAGTAATGAGGGTGATTAAGTTCAAAGGCAATCCAACCCCAGGGAAGTCCAAGAGGCCATCCAAGTTGTGAGAAAACTTAAAGAAGATCAATGCCATTATCCAGCAGTTCTGGACAGCAAGTGCAGTAACTTGGTGACCCTAATCACCTAGATTCAAGGTGCTTTAAGTCCATTTTATTGCTTTTAGTTTTAAGTTCATAAAGTTAGCTTTCCAATAAAGCAAATTTCAAGTCATTTGGACTTCATTTGCCCATCCAATTCAGCTCCCAAAGTTCAACCATTTCAGTACCCGATTTTGTGGATCCATTTTCTCCTTCATTGGATGAACGTTAGAACCTTCAAATCTACTTTTTGAAACCCTCTTGGAGTGTACTGAAATGCCAGCAAAAGCATTTAAAGTCAAATCCTTGGTTGAGGTTTCAAAAACAAGCAAGTTCAGAAGAGGTGCAGTCTGATTACAGCAGATAGATACTTGTCTTTATCAAGGTCCAACTTTCCAACGGCTGGGAATTTGAGGCTGCAAGAGGTCTTACATAAAAATAGACACTTCTAGCTTTCTCCTAGCTCTGGAATGAACCCATTTGGGCAAGTATTTTGGAAGATATGCCTGTTTGAAGTTATGCTGCAGTTCTGAAAAGTGCTGATAGCTTTTTGCTTTTGCTTTTATACTTGCTTACTTTTTGGTCCCCTCCCCTTTTCCATTTGGCCAGTTGTTTTGGCCTTATTTTTCATTGGTTTTTGCTGAATGTTAAGTCCTATATAAGTGGGGAGAACCTCAGCTTGTGACTCACTTTTGGAATATATGAATTGGTTGAGTTTATACTCCCTTGTGTTTCTCTCTCTCTTGCTCATCTCTAGCTTAGCTCACTAGATTTCTGTTTAAGAGTCCTTCAAGGTTAATCGAGTGGTGATATCTTATCTCTTTTAACCCTAAAGGTGAGCCCTAGGCATTCTTGGTGGTGATATCTTATCCAAGAATCTTAGCCAATTATCTATCTTCTTATACAAGCACAAACCGAAACCTTTCTTCTTCCTCTTTTCCTATCACTACTTGAGATCACGTCTTTGATCTTCATTTCAAGATCTCAGAGGTGCATTAAGTGGTATTAGAGCTTTGGCTACCCTCTTGGCCAAGCTTTCAAATCCAAACACATTCCCAAACACATCGTCAAACATAAATCCAAAACCAACCCACAAAACACTCCCGTAACCCGGCACAAACCGTGCCCAGGCCGTGAACCATAGTAGCCACACCGTGCTAATAGGCACGACCCTGCCAAGGTCTAGCGTCACCCTTTTCAGTTAAGCAAGCCAGCATGGCCTGACCGTGCCATTGAGCACGACCGTGCCACTCCCTAACTGTGCCAAAACACATAATCCCCCTCTCAAAAGAACCAAGATGTCTTCAAGCACTTCTCTAGAAGAAACGTTTGAGCAACTCATGAAACTAAATGCTGAAAAGGATGCTCAACTTGAGTATCTTAGGAAGCAATTAGACTAAGCTATGAGGAACAACCGACGGGAGGTTCGAAGCTCTCACTCTAGTGACTCTCAATCGGTGGGAGAAGAATCCAAAGGTAACCCTTTTGCTATAAGCGATGAAGACCTTGAGAGGAGACCAAGAAGAATAAGAAGAGGCAAGCCACTTGCCATGGATTTCAAGGTCGAAATTCCGGAGGTTGAAGGGCAACTCAACCCGGATGATTTCATTGAGTGGATGAACACCGTGGAAAGAGTGTTTGAGTATAAAGACATTCCCGATGATAAGAAGGTAAAACTTGTCGCCTTGAAGCTTCGTAGGTATGCTTCTATTTGGTGGAGTAATGTCTTAGCTAAGAGCGCTAGGAAAGGGAAGGGGAAAATTAAATCATGGAGAAAGATGAAGGAAAAACTCAAAGCCAAATTTCTACCACCCACTACCTTCAAGACAACTACACCAAACTCTGTAACCTTAGGTAAGAAACTAAAAGAGTGGAGGGGTATACCTGTGAATTTGAAAAGCTTGGCATGACTTGTGACATTAGGGAGGATGAAGACCAAACCATGGTGAGATACATGGGAGGGTTAAATGAGTCCATAAAGAATGTTGTAGAGTTACAACATTACACTACTCTCGAAGAAATTTGCTCACTAGCCCACAAAGTTGAACTCCAAAAGAAAGCTAAGTTCAAGAAAGAACCCTTAAAACCCTCTCAAGGTAGCTACCCTTTTGACAATGGAAGTTTTACCCCTACTCCTAAACCCCTAAACACACCCACAGCCCCACCTATTTCCAACCCAAACCCCACAAAATCACCCCTCAACCCTTATGAGAAGAGAAGGTGCTTCAAGTGTCAAGGGTTTGGACATATAGCCTCGGATTATTTTAATAGAAAGGTCATCACCTTGGTGGAGTACCAAGAACTTGAAGAAGCCGAGTTAAGGGAGGAAGGGAGCGACAAGGGGTTCATTTAATGGAGATTGAGGAGGAATGTGTGGTGGAAGTGAATGAAGGAGAGTTGCTTATGCTTAGAAGGGCTTTGAATGGTAACAAGGGCTCCAACCAAGATTAACAATGTAAGGACATCTTTCATACAAGGTGCACCATCAATGGCCGAGTGTGTTCTCTTAAAGCTCAATCTTAAGGCCAAATCACACCCCCAACCCTACTCTATTCAATGGCTTAATGAAGGTAAAGGCCTACGAGTTTCACACTGTTGCTTGGTGTCCTTGTCCACTGGTAAAAGCTATCAAGATGAACTATGGTGTGATATCATCCCCCTGGATGCTTGTCATATCCTATTGGGAAGGCGTTGGCTATATGATCGGAGGATAATGCATGATGGTTACCAAAATACATACACTTTTCACAAATATGGCTGAAAATTCACCTTAGCCCCCTTTTCTCCGCAAAATCAAGCCAACAACCACCGAAAGCAAGCCTTGTCTCAACCAGGGGAATTTGGAGTCTTATGCATCCTCAAACCGTATTTTGATGATGATGACCGTGTGAATTTGAGGGTAAATTCTCTCCAACAAGGAGAGGATGATGTATCCATGGGGAGCAATGAGGGTGATCAAGTTCAAAGCCAATCTAACCCCAAGGAAGTCTAAGAGGCCATCCAAGTTGTGAGAAAACTCAAAGAAGATCAATGCCATTACCCAGCAGTTCTGAACAGCAAGTCCAACAACTTGGTGGGAATCACCTAGATTCAAGGTGCTTTAAGTCCATTTTATTGCTTTTAGTTTTAAGTTTATAAAGTTAGCTTTCCAATAAAGTAAATTTCAAGTCATTTGGACTTCATTTGCCCATCCAATTTAGCTCTCAAAGTTCAACCATTTCAGTACCTGATTTTATGGATCCATTTTCTCCTTCATTGGATGAACGTTGGAACCTTCAAATCTACTTTTTAAAACCCTCTTGGAGTGTACTGAAAGGCCAGCAAAAGAATTTCAAGTCAAATCCTTGGTTGAGGTTTCAAAAACAAGCAAGTTTAAAAAAGGTGCAGTCCAATTGCAGCAGATAAATACTTATCTTTATCAGGGTCTAACTTTCTAACGGCTGGGAATCTGAGGCTACAAGAGGTCTTACCTGAAAATAAACACTTAGGGTTTTCGACTAGCTTTGGAAGGAACCAATTTGCGCAAGTATTTTGGAAGATATGCTTGTTTGAATTTGATGCTGCAGTTTTGAAAAGTGCTGACGGCTTTTTGCTTTTACTTTTATACTTGCTTACTTTTTGGTCCCCTCCCCTTCTCCATTTGGCCAGTTGTTTTGGCCTTGTTTTTCATTGGTTTTTGTTGACTGTTAAGGCCTATATAAGTGGGGAGAAGCTCAGCTTGTAACTCACTTTTGGAATATATGAATTGGTTGAGTTTATACTCCCTTGTGTTTCTCTTTCTCTCTCTTGCTTATCTCTAGCTTAGCTCACTAAAGTGGTGTTCAAGAGTCCTTCAAGGTTAATTAAGTGGTGATATCTTATCTCTTTTAGCCTTAAAGGTGAGCCCTAAGCATTCTTGGTGGTGATATCTTATCCAAGAATCTTAGCCAGTTATCTATCTTCTCATACAAGCACAAACCGAACCTTTCTTCTTCCTCTTCTCCTATCACTAGCTGAGATCTCCTCTTTGATCTTCATTTCAAGATCTCAGAGGTGCATCAAGTGGTATCAGAGCTTTGGCTACTCTCTTGGCCAAGCTTTCAAATCTAAACGCAATCTCAAACTCATCCCCAAACACAAATCCAAAACCAACCTACAAAACACTCTCGTAACCCAGCACAAACCGTGCCCAGGCAATGAACTAGGATAGCCACACCGTGCTGATAGGGACGACCGTGCCAAGGTCCAGATTCACCCTTTTTAGTTAAGCAAGCCAGCACAGCCTAATTGAGCCATTAAGCACGACCGTGCCACGCCCTAACCGTGCCAAAACACACAATCCCTCTCTCAAAAGAACCAAGATGTCTTCAAGCACTTCTCTAGAAGAAAAGTTTGAGCAACTCATGAAACTAAATGCTGAAATGGATGCTCAACTTGAGTATCTTAGGAAGGAGTTAGACCAAGCTATAAGGAACAACCGACGGGAGGTTCAAAGCTCTCACTCTAGTGACTCTCAATCGGTGGGAGAAGAATCCAAAGGCAACCCTTTTGCTACAAGCGATGAAGACCTTGAGAGGAGGCCAAAAAGAATAAGAAGAGACAAGCCACTTGCCATGGATTTCAAGGTCGAAATTCCGGAGGTTGAAGGCCAACTCAACCCGGATGATTTCATTGAGTGGATGAACACCTTGGAAAGAGTGTTTAAGTATAAAGACATTCCGATGACAAGAAGGTAAAACTTGTAGCCTTGAAGCTTTGTAGGTATGCTTCTATTTGGTGGAGTAATGTCTTAGCTAAGAGGGCTAGGGATGGGAAGGGGAAAATTAAATCACGGAGAAAGATAAAGGAAAAACTCAAACCCAAATTTCTACCACCCCACCACCTTCAAGACAACCACACCAAACTCTATAACCTTAGGTAAGAAACTAAAAGTGTGGAAGAGTATACCCGTGAATTTGAAAAGCTTGTTATGACTTGTGACATTAGGGAGGATGAAGCTCAAACCATGGTAAGATACTTGGGAGGGTTAAACGAGTCTATAAAGAATGTTATGGAGTTGCAACATTACACCACTCTCGAAGAAATTTGCTCACTAGCCCACAAAGTTGAACTCCAAAAGAAAGCCAAGTTCAAGAAAGAACCCTTAAAACCCTCTCAAGGTAGCTACCCTTTTGACAATGGAAGTTTTACCCCTACTCCTAAACCCCTAAACACACCCACAGCCCCACCTATTTCCAAGCCAAACCCCACAAAATCACCCCTCAACCCTTATGAGAAGAGAAGGTGCTTCAAGTGTCAAGGGTTTGGACATATAGCCTTGGATTATCCTAATAGAAAGGTCATCACCTTGGTGGAGTACCAAGAACTTGAAGAAGCCGAGTTAAAGGAGGAAGGGGGTGACAAGGAGGTTCATTTAATGGAGATTGAGGAGGAATGTGTGGTGGAAGCGAATGAAGGAGAGTTGCTTATGCTTAGAAGGGCTTTGAATGGTAACAAGGGCTCCAACCATGATTAACAATGTAAGGACATCTTCCATACAAGCTGCACCATCAATGACCAAGTGTGTTCTCTTATTGTGGATGAGGGAAGTTGCACCAATGTGGCTTCTACTACCTTGATGACAAAGCTCAATCTTAAGGCCGAATCACACCCCCAACCCTACTCTATTCAATGGCTTAACGAAGGTAAAGGCCTATGAGTTTCACATCACTGCTTGGTGTCCTTCTCCATTGGTAAAAGCTATCAAGATGAACTATGGTGTGATATCATCTCCCTGGATGCTTGTCATATCCTATTGGGAAGGCCTTGGCTATATGATCGGAGGGTAATGCATGATGGTTACCAAAATATATACACTTTTCACAAAGATGGCCGAAAATTCACCTTAGCCCCCTTTGCTCCACGAAATCTAGCCAACAACCACCGAAAGCAAGCCATTCTCAACTGGGAGAATTCGGAGTCTTATGCATCCTTAAACCGTATTTTGGTGATGATGACCATGCAAATTTGAGGGCAAATTCTCTCCAACAAGGGGAGGATGATGTACCCATGGGGAGCAATGAGGATGATCAAGTTCAAAGGCAATCCAACCCCAAAGAAGTCGAAGAGGCCATCCAAGTTGTGAGAAAACTCAAAGAAGATCAATGTCATTACCCAGCAGTTTCGGACAGCAAGTGTGGCTACTTGGTGACCCTAATTACCTAGCTTTAAGGTGGTTTAAGTCCATTTTATTGCTTTTACTTTTAAGTTCATAAAGTTAGCTTTTCGATAACGCAAATTTTAAGTCGTTTGGACTTTATTTGCCCATCCAATTCAGCTCTCAAAGTTCAGCCATTTCAGTACCCGATTTTGTGGATCCATTTTCTCCTTTATTGGATGAATGTTAGAACCTTCAAATCCCCTTTTTGAAACCCTCTTGGAGTGTACTGAAAGGCCAGCAAAAGAGTTTCAAGTCAAATCCTTGGTTGAGGTTTCAAAACCACGCAAGTTCAGAAGAGGTGCAGTCTGATTACAGCAGATAAACACTTGTCTTTATCAGGGTCCAACTTTCCAACAGCTGGGAATCTGAGGCTACAAGAGGTCTTGCCTGAAAATAGACACTTAGGGCTTTCTCCTAGCTTTGGAATGAACCTATTTGGACATGTATTTTGGAAGATAGGCTTGTTTGAAGTTGATGCTGCAATTCTAAAAAGTGCTGACAGCTTTTTGCTTTTGCTTTTGTGCTTGCTTACTTTTTGGTGCCGTCCCCTTTTCCATTTGGCCGGTTGTTTTGGCCTTGTTTTTCATTGGTTTTTGCGGAATGTTAAGGCCTATATAAGTGGGGAGAACCTCTGCTTGTAACTCACTTTTGGAATATATGAATTGGTTGAGTTTATACTCCCTTGTGTTTCTCTCTCTCTCGCTTATCTCTAGCTTAGCTCACTAGAGTGGTGTTCAAGAGTCCTTCAAGGTTAATTACGTGGTGATATCTTATCTCTTTTAGGCTTAAGAGTGAGCCGTAAGCATTCTTGGTGGTGATATCTTATCCAAGAATCTTAGCGAATTATCTATCTTCTCATACAAGCACAAATCGAAACTTTTTTTCTTCCTCTTTTCCTATCACTACTTGAGATCTCTTCTTTGATCTTCATTTCAAGATCTTAGAGGTGCATCAGAAGGCCAGTTGTGTTTCTAGATATTTATTTCCTGATCTTTGTGCATTCAATTCTAGATCTTATTATGCTCATTTTTGGTGATTTCTGTAATTCTTCTAACCATGATATAAATTTATGTCCTTATTATACATGCTATGTGCAACTTAACTTTGTATCACCCTGGAACAATACTGATGTTGACCTATCCTTACCTAACTCATCCTTTCCTTTAGTTCAGTGCACGGCGCATGAGGTGGGTGAGCCTTTTGGGTTTGATGCTAGGTTTGACATTTCTGATGCATGTTTGAAGTCTGAACATATTTTAGATGAGGTTCATGATCTAGATAAGACTCCTTTGGAGAGGTCACGTGGTGTGTTTATGCATAATGACTTTCCTAGCGTTGGTTGTAATAATGCTCTCCCAAATCCTTTTAATCATTCCCATGTTTCCCGTAAGTGTTCACAACCCTCTATTTCCCCGAGTATTCTTTAGATGTGCCCATTGATAATCCTAAGATTTGTGATTCTAAAGTTGATTTGGGACAAGCGGGCAAAATGTTCACTACGCTTGGGGGAAATGTTGATAATTTTCTTTCCCTAGGATAATTTTATGGGTATGATGCCTCCCTTGACCCATATTGCATGTACCTTGTGGATAACCATGGAAAAATCATGCGGAACACTTTCTTTGCTTTTCTTTTGATTTTTCTATGGCTTCGGGTTTGCTGAAGAGAGCACTAACTTTCTTTGATGTGATTATTTTCATGCTCTCTTATTACCATGCTTGGAAACTCTATGCTGAGGAGTTTGACAAGCTTCTGCATTCCTTGACGATGTTTGATTTAAAGGGCCATTTTTGGACATTGTGATGGAGTGGCTAATGCTCCATGCGGCCCGGTTATTACGAGGCCACATAGCTTAGGTGCACTCTGCACCTAATCTGGTGAGATTGTTTTCTTTTGTTCCCTTTCTCTAAGTTTTCTTTCCTTTAAATAACAATGCTTTACTTAAGTATGGGGGAGGGGTAGTTTCTATGTTTTTTTTTTTTTTTTTCATTTTGGTTTTTAGTTTGCATACTTGTTAGAGCATATAGTTTTCGATTTCTTTTTGTTTGCATTAGTGTGTTGCATTTAGTTGATTTTTAGGTTTGCATATAGGATTGCATGTAGGGATGGCATGGATTGGTTTGAGATAACTGTTCGCACCAAAAATGAGTTATTTTTAAGGTACTTTTACACTAATTTTATGTTCGTCATAATTGTATTTTTAAGGTTTTTATCTGATTTTATTTTATTTTGCAGGTTTTGAATAATTTCAGAAAAATGGCCAAAAATGCAAGGAAAATGGTGAAAATTTTCGGGAATTGAAGAACCGGCCTAAACGGATTTGAACCCATCCAAGAATTGAAAAATTAGCCCAAAATGATAAAAGTTGAACCGGCCCAGTTTAAAAAAAACCGAACCGGTCCAATTACCCGGTCCCGGTTCAGCTTGGTTTTAACCCTCTTGACTTTCACTCTCCCTCTCTTTGCGTCCCTCTGCTTTCCCTAACCCCCGAAACATAGAAATCCCGAGTTCTTCTGCTTCGCCCTCATCGTCCCCATCCTCGCTCCTTTCTCTCTCTACCTCGCATCTTTCTCTCTTCCACCTCATCACTATCATTGTCCTCCTCCACCGCGTTTCACGCTAACAGTGCCAGCATAGCACACAGCTTGCTCCATCTCCACCGTCCACGATACCCACAAATCGAAGGGTCGAAATTGAAGCTGAGTTCGGGTATAAATTCAAGCCACCGACGCCATTGAAGGGAAGCTAGGTAATTCTAGGGTTAAAGTAGGTTTAAATTCAGTTTAGGGTTTAGGTTATTTTTAATTTCGTTTTTGTTTTCGTTTTCATATTTCAGGGTTGATTTCGAATTAGGGTTAGGTTTTAGATTTGTTTTAGGGTTCGAATTTCATGTAAAAGCACTGCAATTTTGAGTTTGCTAGTAGTAGTTCCCAATCTTAGTTCGATTTTGCGAGAATTGGATGCGATTTTTGTTGATTTCAGTCGATTTCCCCCCTCCCCTGTTTATGGATTCTGTTTCGGTGATAATAGCGATGCTGCCATTGATGAAACGGCTGAGCTGCAAAGCGAGGAGGCCTAAAATTGTTTAGTTAGTTTTGTTTTCTTTTCCCTGGTTCGAGCTCTGCTAGAGGCAAGGAGAGGGTGCTTGAAGCTTGGGCACGATTTCGGTTTGCATTCGGCTCCTTCACCTCTCTGATTTCACTAGTTGCTAATTTGCTTCCCTTGCTACTCAACTTCTTGATCTGTTAGGCCTGAAGTTATTTTAGTTTCAAGATTTTTAGGTTTAACTGTAGCATGTTTCTTAGTTCTTCATTCAAGCATTCGTAATGGGGTTTGATTGATCAGTGTGATAGATTTCAGAGCTGGGTTGTTGTGTAAAATCGAATCTGAATTGCTATTGAACTGCTATCTTGAAGTCTGATGGATGTTGAGTCTGCCATGTTTAGGTTGTAGCTATGGCTTCCATTACCCTATTTGCATTACCCTGTTTATTGCTCTTGGTTGATTGCTAATGTCCAAGTTTAAGTTTGTTGCTCTTGGTTGATTGCTTCTGGTTAACTCATTTTGCTTGCTACTGGTTCTAGTTTTGATATTTGATTTATGCTTGAAAATTGGATAAGTGTTAAAGGTTGATTTTTGGCCATTTAGGTTACTCACACTCATTGAAATAGTTAATAGAATGAATAATGATTGGTTAAATAAAAGTATTAGTTCATTGTAGGTTAAGTAGATTTAGATTTATTAGTTAGTTAATCATAGCTTTGTGACCTTAATCTTAATCCTCGTTCCTGTGGAGATGACCCTCAAGTACTACAGCGAGAGTTGTACGCTTGCGGCACTTTTATTTAAACTCTCAATTTTTCCCAACAATAACCTCGAATGATGCTTTTGTTTAGGCAAAATAGCTTTTATGAACTTGAATATCTTTCGATGTGTGATCCCTTTTGGTGCTAAAATTTTTGAGGATTTTGTAAATATTTCTTGTTTTAACTCTTGTCTTGTTTGAGAACTTTGTTATCCTTTGGAGTCATTGGCACTAATGTTTGTACATAGAGTCATTTTGTGAACTTAATGAAGCCTTGGTAGATATCCCGTGAGATTTGGAGCCTTATTTGGACTAATTCATTATATTTAATTTCATATTTCTTTCATGTGTGTGACTCTTCCATGTTGCATCTCTAGAACTTACCTAGATTCTTATTCAAAACCACATTAGTATGCACATAGTTGATGATATGATAAAGGCATTTCTTTTTTTGGCCATTTTAGCCACATAGCCAAATAGCCTGCCCTTGTATTACATGTTTATTCTCTTTGCTAGCCCCTCTCTTTGCTAGCACCTTTGAGCTTATATCCATCTTTGTTGTGATCCCTTCATATTAGCCCTTGGCCAAACACATATTCCTACTTTTAAACCAAGTCTATGGATCATCACTTCATCTATGTAGTGGGTGGTTTCGGGGATAATTAAGTTTGAGGTGGCTTTGGTATGTTGGTTTATTGAGGGATTGATGATATTGAGTACTTGCTTTGGTTCCCTCTTGTTTGGATTACGTATATATACTCGGTTGTGAGTTGATAGCTAGTGATCCTATACCTTTCAATAATTGCAATTTTCGTTTCATT
This sequence comes from Carnegiea gigantea, assembly GCA_029747015.1. Lineage (NCBI taxonomy): Eukaryota > Viridiplantae > Streptophyta > Magnoliopsida > Caryophyllales > Cactaceae > Carnegiea > Carnegiea gigantea. Next base: position 561,329 of record JAKOGI010000447.1, on the reverse strand, counting down.
TCCCAAAACAAAACCATTACAAAAAAACAGAAAAAGTTATGTTGAAGGAAAAAAAAAGGAAGTTAACGTCTTGTTGGGAAAAAGCAAAAAAAAAAAAAAAAAAAAAAAAAAAAAAGAGAGCAAATGAAAAAAAGAAAAAAAAAAAACTAAGTGATTGGCATGGGATACGTATATAGCTTGAGTTCCTTCTTTGTCAACTCATTTCCAATATGATTCATTTGGGGAATGTTCATTGTATTTTTGAGGTTTGGAGAGTTGACAAACTTCATAGTTACCTGGTGTTTTGTTGGTTGCTCCCTAATCACTTGACTAAGCAGCTTCACATTGTCCCAAATTCATTTGTCAACTCCTTTCCCTTAACCCTTCTAACCCACATTACAACTTAAGTAAAGTCCTTTTGATTGTCTTGTGCACATTGCATTTTAGTGGTGGAGAATTTGAGAGTCTTTGCAAGGATATGGCAGATTACATTTTTAGAATGAGTTTTGAGTGAACCTATACTATATTTCAAACATATGAGTAAGAGTGTTTTACATTTCCCCAAAGTGAGGTTTTACTGGTCCATTTAGCTCTATAATTCCATGTGCTTGCATGACATGCTTTGTGGTTCTTTGGGGGTGATCAAGTTTGGTATCGAACTTGTGGTCTTATACTTCTTCGAGAACCTTTTCATCCTGATTTTAAAATATTTTGCGCACTATTTGGGGTTGTCGTTGATTGATATTCTTGCCTGTGATATGCTATAACTTGCCTACTTTAAAGAGCTTTCATGTTTTGAATCCTAGATGCGTCTCCCCTTGTCAGTTTACTCTAGTGTTTGCCAACGGTTTAAGCATGGGGAAGTTTGATAAGCGCTTAATGTATATATTATTTTAGGGTCATTTTCCTCCATTTTTAGGGAAAATTATGTGCTTTATATTATAGTTTATACTCTTTTCCCGTTTTATACTTGGGTATTTTTGTTTGATGTGTTTTGCAGGATTTTTGAACCATTTGACCTATCATTTGACCCTCGTTTAGATGTATTTTGACTCACCATGTATGCCCTAAGTTGCTATACCTGTGGAAGAAAGGAAGAATAGAAGAATGACGAGTCAGCCAGCACCACGGTCTGCCCGTGGTGGATGCCACAGTCCGTGGTGGAAGCATAACTGCTAATCTCTTCGTTTTCTCTCATTATGTGGCTGAGATTGATTGGGTTTTCCTATAAATAGGGCGTCCTTCAGCAGCAAATGATCATCCTATAGATCATCCTAATCCATTATTCTTTCTACCATCTAGTTAGATTTAGATTTCATTTTAGAGTGAGGGAGAGCAAGTAGAAGAAGAAGATTCGTGAGGAAGCGGGACCGGGTTATGCAATCGAAACATTCAAGCATGCATTTTGGCTGAGCAAACTCTTCTCTCACCTCTTCTCTTTTCTCTTTAGGTTTATCATTTTAGAGTAGTTAGATGTTTAATTTAATCATGCATGAGTAGTTTAATTTTTGTCTAGGAATTTAGTAGTTTATGAAAGTATAATTGGATCATGTTTCAATATATAGAATTGTGGTTATTTTCATGATTGATTTGATTTCGTTCTATCAAGTGATTGTCACGTTGTGAGTAGATTTTTGGCCAAAGTTTGCTTGCAACTTGAAACAATTAGGTGAAAAACTGAAAGGTGACATTTGGTTGTTGGATTGCTTGATTAGACTTGACATGATTTCATCTCGAAAGAGAGATTTGCATGTTAGGAGGACTAGAGAGTAATTGAAGTTATTTAGTTTGAATTAAGACAAATTAGTGAAAAAACGAGTTTTTCTTAGTTTAGGCAAATTTGGTTGAGTTCGAAAGAATAGGCCAAATATTTGGAGAGATTGTAATTCTTTGAGATTCACCGATTGGAGAAAAGCACATATTCATCATTTTGATCCAATCAACTTTCATAACTACATGAATTCCTAGGCGTTTTCTCCTTAATTGATTAGAATTTGTTAATTAGAAGTTGTTAAATTAGAACCCCTTGAATTAGTTATAGTTGTTTCCTTATCTTCGTATTTTTATTAATCTAAAGTTTGAATTCGTTTAGCATATCTTGAGAGAATATAGCCCAATAGATCAACCCAGTCTCTGTGGGATTTACCTTAATTACTACAACACCACCGTGCGCTTGCGGCCGTATCGGATATTTCCATGTCTAAAAGTCGGTTTGGTTTTATGCCAGGTAGATTGACTACCGAAGTAGTCCATCTCATAAGAAGATTCATTGAAGTGTGTAAGGATAGCAAAAAGGATCTCTACATGGTGTTCATAGATCTAGAGAAAGCATATGATAGTGTACTACGTGAGGTGTTATGAGAGTATTTGGAGAAGAGAAGGGTGTCAGAGACATATATTCAAGCTATCAAATATATGTATGAGGGAGTAAAAACAAGTGTAAGGACTTCAGGAGGAGACACAGAGGACTTTCCGATTGACATTGAGCTCCATCAAGGATCAGCTCTAAGCTCGTTCCTTTTCACTATCATTATGGATGTACTTACAAAAGGGACTGAGGACAAGGTACCATGGTGTATGCTATTTTCTGATGATATCGTTCTCATCAATGAGATTATAGGTGGTCTTAATAAGAAGTTAGAGCAATGGAGACATACCTTACAATCTAGGGGATTTAGATTGAGCATACCAAAGACTAAATACTTCAAATGTGGCTTCAGTGGTGAGGAAGCTAGTGGAGAAGAAGTCACCATGGGTGGTATGACAATACCTAGGGCTGAGAAGTTTAGGTATTTAGGCTTGATCATTAAGGAGAAAGGAGATATCGATGAAGATAATAACCAACGTATTAGAGTGGGACAACAAAAACGGAGGAGTGCTTCCAGAGTATTGTGTAAATTTTGGCAGGATTGAAAGGGAAGGTCTATCATATGGTAGTCAGGCCAACTTTGTTATATTGTTCAGAGTGTTAGCTAATCAAGAAGCATCAAGTCCAGAGGTTGATTGTACCAGAGATGAGAATAATTCGATTGATGTGTGGATATATAAGATTGGATTGAATTAGAAATGAAGTGATCAAAGAGAAAGCAGGCATTGCACCGATAGAAGATAAGATGAGGAAGAGTGGACTAACATAGTCTGGACTTGTTGAAAGGATGAGGGACAATACACTGGTGAGAAGGCGCGAGACAATTAGCCTTTCAGGGTGTAGAAAAGGTAGAGGACGGTAAAAGAAAATTTGAAATGAGGTGATTAGAAATGATTTAAAGTTTATAGGTATAATGGAGGACATGGCTCAGGATAGAAGTTTATGGGGATCTAGGATTAAGGTTGCAGATTATAGGTAGCTTGCCTCTAGTTCTTCCTTTGGCTTTTGTTTACGTAGGGATTGTTGTTATGTTGTACTAGCTATTATTCTCTCCAACATGCGATACAATCTTGTAGGATAGCAGATGGATCTTAGCAAGGGCATTTTTATCGCACCTCTATTTGCTTGAGGCATAGTATGCTTCAATTGTGGTTCCCCCCTCCTTCTCCGATCATTTGATTGCAGACTTTCATGGGCTAGTTTAGTATTATGTCGCCGCCTGATACTCAAGATACACGAAACTCTTACCCCTCATCTATTGTTCATGTTAATTTTTGTTATTTTAAAAATTTTGGTCTTGTGTATGAAAAATTATTTTACCAATTGATTTTCAACATCTAATTTCTCAAGAATAATACTCTAATAAAAATAAAATAATTTAGCACGCTAATGGCTCTCCCTAATGACCCCTTCGCTTTTTTCTCTTATCTTTTTATTTGTTTCAGGTCCAACTTATGTGTACCCTTGCCCACTGGTGTTACATGTAAATGGCCATATACTATATTAATCCATTGCTGATGACATAGCTCTAGTAAATCTCCCATGATTCATCTATAAAAAATCATCCTCATCTTCTAATGGATAACAATGGAAATACACTTGGTGTGAAATACCATCCTTGGGCGTGTTCTTTTCATTGGTAAAATGTAAACTCACCAACTTCTACCATTATTTAATAACTCTTATCAAATTTTACCATTTCTCCACAATCCTTTAAAAAAAAAATCTCAATTCTTTCCAACTCTTACTAACTTCCTTAAAAAATTTCACAATTTTTAATTTTTATGTGGAAACTAATTATTTTTTAACCATACATATACGCTTTGGTTATTTTTTGGGATTGGTGTACTGAATGAGGGCATAGATGAAATTTTTCATTTTGTTTTAACAAAATAATTATAATTTGTGCATAAGTAATATATGTTGAAAATATTTTTGTATTATTTGTAAATGCAAAACTAATAACGTCGTTCGCTCATAAGACAGAGATAGTGACATTTATATGGCAATAAAAATGAACACAGTTATCCATATATTCATGCATGTTTCAAATATTTAAAAAAAAAAAACATACATACAAAAAATCCCCCAATCCTTGCATAAAAACATTATCATAAATATATCAAAAGTTGTGCATATATAAAAATTTAGAACAATACTAATCAAATTATTAACTAAAATAATTCAAAAGAATTACAACTTTTAGTTACCTTTTTAGTTATCAAATATTATGAAAAAAAAAAATTAAACTGAAAACAATCCCCACTCCTCATTCCTTATTAACATCTTTCAACTCTTACCAACTCTTCCCACCTTGTACCAACCTCTCATAATCTTTTCCAACCTTCTCTAATCCTACTAATCCTTCCACAAACTACCATTTCTTCTTAGCTCTTACTAATTGTAAACACAAATTTCAAGCTTAAAATTAATTAGACAAGAATTTGGCTACAAGATTGAATCTTTGTATTGATTTGTATATGGGTACAATCTTTATTATATACAATAAGAGTAATCCTATGATTCGGTCTCCTTCGAACGAGTTCGAACGAGTTTTATCTCAAGAGAGGAACTTAGAGACTTAATCTCAATCGAGATGAATACTTGATCTTCGAGGAAGGATGGCGCGCACTTATTATCTTCCTTCAAAGAGTGAATGCTTGAGTGTTGGTGATTTCTTTTTATTTTTCAACCTTGAATAAAACGAGGGGGTAGGGGTCTATTTACAGGAAAACTCCCCCACTCCCTCTTGAAAGTCAAGATGGGCTTTGACTTCATTGTGGGCCTTCAATCGGGCCCCACCTTGGATCGATTTAACTTATGAGTCATTTGCTTTGACTTTGACTTAGGTTCTAACCGAGCTTTGACTTGGAAGTCACCTTGGGTCTTGAGTGGATATTGACTTGATAGTGGTTTGGGCTTTAACTTGCAAATTGACTTAGGCTTTGACCTTTGACTTGAGCCTTGAGTTGGAAATCCTTCGGGCTTAGGTCGTGACTTGACTTGGAAGTTATCTCCTGGGCCTTGATTTGGGCTTGACTTGAGAGTCATTTGAGCTTTGACTTGGGAGTCCCTTCTTGGGCTTTGACTTGGAAGTTATTTGAGTTTCGACAGGGCCTTGACTTGGAAGTCGTTCGAACTTAGGTCATGACTTGACTAAGAAGTCTCTTGGGCTTTGACTTGAGAGGTTTTTGGGCTTGATTAAATTAATTAAAAGGGTTGACCCAAATAATGAATTTAATTTTATATTTTGGTACGACACATAAAAATATTTAGTGCCTACATTAATCTTTTACAATCTCTACCAATTTTACCTATTTACCAACCTGAGGTGCCAGGAGAGGATTTATTGCAAAGCTCAAAAAATCCAAACACTAGCTCAAAACAATACTAAACTGAAAGGGGAAAAAAAAAAGAAATATCAAGCAAAACAAGATAAATCTAGAGTTCTACTTGAAATTGGATAAGATATATCACCAAGTGAAAATATTAAACCTAACAGAAATTGACTTGTTCTAAACACCCGACCCCAACCATGCCTCAAAATTTTGGATTTTAAACATAATATCTTTACCATAATTGAAAAGATTGTGAACTTTCATAATTTTTAAAATTGTACACATTGAACAAAAAAATTTAGCTATCATAATTTAAAAGTTGCTTAACATGTATTAACTTTTTATTTTTGACAAAGGAATCTCTTAACTTCCCTTTTAAAAAATGCCCACCTCAATGTAGTCGTTTCTTGATAACTTTTCCTATTCATTTCCTTATTACTTTAATGTTTTTGTCTCTTATTGTACTATATCCTTTCCATAATTTAAAACATTGTGAAATGTCATAATTTTTAAAATTATAAAAATTGAAAAAAATCACCTATCATCATTTAAAAGCTGTTTTTCCATGTTGTTCCCCCAATCTCCCTCCTCTACATTAACTTAATTGAACCAATACTCAATTAGATTATATTTACACCCCAGTGACTCTCTGCAATCCTCAAGCTTCCTGAAAATCACAACTAATTAATTACATGTGTTTGTATTCAGGACTTTATTTCATCTGGATTTCTCTAATTTTGTAATCGACTTTTTCTTGATCAGGGTGCATATTTTTAATGGTAACTTGGAGGAGAGATTAAATCGTATGAATCCTTTGGCTCTTTTTGCTTCTATTATCATCCTCTATTTTTTTTTTTTTTACCATATAAAATTGTTTTTTGCATGAGCTAAGCTTAGACCACAACGTTTGTCTTCACCACCATGATCACTGGTAAGTGTCATTGAATCTCATACATCACCCTTAATTTTTCATTTTCTTGGCTTAACGTGTCTATTTTTTAAAATCATTAGTAAGCAAAAAAAAAAAAAAACTACAAAAAATAAAGCAATAATAAGTCCAATAGATAACTACAATGAGATCATTTAATTATGTCCTTGGATTAAAAATGAATGAAATCACCGAATATCTAGAACATATCACAAACATTGGTTAATCTTTGTTTATTTAGGTTTTGTTTTAATAGGTTTAACATTATTAACTTTATTTTTTCATGTTGGATTAGATTTTTTATCTTTTTGGATGGGAGGATTTTAGGCATTCATGCAGCCAATGTGTTCATCACCACCGCCCAAATTGCCACTAGTGATATTTATGTTGGCAATTTTGGGTTGATGTGTGCACAAATGGATGAGAGGAATGAGAAAACTATTCCTCCCTGAGTACTAGATAAAATCCCCCCCCCCCCAAAAACCAAAAAAAGGTTCCCTGCATTAATTTTGTGATTAATATGTTCCATTTCTAATTACACACCAAAATTCATATGCAAGCTAAAATCATCATCAGTAATCTCTTTTGCATTTGTTGATTTGCGATCCATCCATCTTATTTAGATTTCTAGCTTTTTGTTTTGTTTTTTTAGACGTGTATGTGTGTTTAAAATCATAAAATTATTGAACATTTGATGTTTGTTTCTTCTTTTATTTAATTTATGTTTACTTTAGAGAATTCAGTTCTTTATATTTGTTTTGCATATTGATTTTTCCAAAAAATTATTGAAATGGGTGCATCTTCACATATATGTATAAGGTGTGGGCAAAATTTTTGATGGACTGTTTGGCTGAGTCCGTCAAAAATTTTGACAGAAGCTATATATCTCGTCAAAATTTTTTAGAATGCCATCAAAATTTTTTTAGAATGCCATCAAAATTCTGTGAAAATTACGATCATAATGGAATTTTGAAAAGTTTTAAAAAATCTAAAATGTTGAAATTTTAAATTTGAAATTTCCATATTTTAGATTCACAAATTCTTAGGTTTTCCTTGTTTTTCCCTCCTACTTGCTTCTGCTTCCTCCCCTCCTCCCAAGTATGTTTATTTTTTTTCCTTTTACTTTGATAGACTAAAAGACACCACAAGCAGATGTTGGATTCCCCTTTATTGACAAAACTGCAACAAACCAAAAATTAAAAAACAATATTACTTAGTAGGGAAGGATAATCCCTTTTGTTGAGATCTCACAAATTCAATTAAAAACTCTAAATTAGAATGACAAAATTAACATTTTAAGCTTTACAACTTAACAAAGTCAGAAGATATTTTAGATTTATTCCTATTTAAACTCTCTTCTTCACCTTCATTGTCATCTTCATCAAATCATCACTGTTCATTGTCATCTTCATTAAATCATCATTGAACATTCAGCTGGAGAACCCAAATAAATTATAGTTGGAACCTATAAATATACACATCAAAAAATGAATTAGAAAAACAAATTAGTTGGAGAATCCAAACAACAACAACAACAACAACAACAATAATAATAATAATAAATGAAAAGGATCAAAATTTTGGATTCGAATAAGAACAACAAATAAATAAATAAATTTTGAGACCAAAATTATTTGAAATAATTTATATGAATTTTTAGATTCGAAAAATTGAAATCTTGGAATTTAAGATATGAAATTTTGGCATGGAAAATATGAAATCATTTAATTTGAATTTTCAAATCCAAAAGTTCCAAATTTCAAATTTTGAAATTTCAAATTTGAAATTTTCAGTTTGAAAATATAAAAAAAAATTAATGAATTTTTAGATCAAAAAATTTTCAAATTTAAAATTTGAAATTTTTAGATTGAAAATATGAAAAAAAAATTGTACATACTTTTAGATCCGAAATTTAAATTTTAAATTTTGAATTTTTCGGATTGAAAAATGAAAAAACAATTATACAAATTTTTAGATTCGAAAATTCCAAATCGAAATTTTGAAATTTGCGGATCAAAAATACGAAAAGAAATTTATACAATTTTTAGATCCAAAAATTCAAAAATTAGAATTTGAAAATTTTGGATCAAAAATATGAAAAAACAAATTGTACAAATTTTTAGATCCAAAAAATCCAAATTTTAAATCGTGGAATTTAAAATTTGAAATTTTGGGATCCAAAATATAAAAAAATTTATACGAATTTCTGATCTAAAGATTTCAAATGTCAGATCTTGGAATTTAAAATTTCAAAATTTGGGATCGAAAACACGAAATAAATTTATATGAATTTTTAAATTCCAAAATTCCAAAATTTTAAATCTTGGAATTTTAAGTAAAAATTTTTTTCCAAATCTCAAGTTGTTAATTTAGAATCGTAAAGAAAATTGCAGAAAAATTAAACACCCACATCAAAAGAAGTTCAACAAAATTCAACAAAAGATGTTCCATCACCTGATCTGGAGCCAATGGAGGCAGAGGAGCACGGATCTCGTCGGAGGGCACTGGAAAAACGATGGTCCAGCGAGGAGGAAGAGAAGGGAGAGGAGGGAATGTCTTTTTCATGTGATGGGGAAGATGAAGATGAAATATTAGGAGAGATAGAGTAGTAGGATGGAATGCAGATCTTGAAGGAGAGAGGGTGTGGGGAGGGGAAGGGTCATTTTCGGAAGAGGGAGAGATTTTTCATTACTTATTTCAAGAGAGAGAGATACTTTCCATTACTTATTTAGAAGAGAGAGAGAGAGAGAGAATAGGGACTTGGGGGGCAAATTTGGGGCGTGAGGAGGGAATGCAGCATGGGTGGGATTATTTGAGGGGGAGAGAGAGAGTGAGAGAGGGGTTGTAGAGAGAGAGAGAGAGAGGAAACTAAGAGCAGCTGCAGCGGCTGCCTCACCCGAGGAGAGAGAGTGACACGCGAGGAAGGTGGCGGCTTGGAGGCGTGCAGGGGACGGCTTGGCGCGCTGGCTCAGTGAGGCGGCGCTGGATGTGAGGCGCCTTGCGCTTTTTTTTTTTTTTTTTTTGTTGATTCCGCCCCAAAACGACATCGTTTTGCTTTTTTTTTTTGTTGACCGTTGGGCTGATAGGGCTAGCAATTGAACCGTTGGACTAACAGGGTTGGCAATTGGACCGTTGCGCTGGCAGGGGGCCGTTGCTCCCTTGACATGGGAATTTTTTTTTTTTATTTTGTGTGTGTAATTGTGTATGAATATGTGAAATTAGTTTGTGTTTTCTCACTCACAAATTCACTCAACCTCTCCTCCTCTTGAGAAAATTTGCCATTTTTTCTTGTATTTGTATTCAGTTTGTATGTCAAGAAAGAAGTGCAAGAAAGAGTGAGAATTTATATTTTTACTTTCATTAAATGCTTAATGTTGTATATTCAAGTTGATAATTTATTTGACTAATGCTGTTATTTTTGTATTTGTAGATAAACTTGTTGGTATTGATATTTTGTTCATATATTAAATTTTATAATGATTATATGTTTTTAACATAGTAGCTATGATTTTATTTTTGAAATGTTTTGGTAGAATAATTTTAGTGATGTTATTAAAAGAATTATGGGCATAAAAGTGGGATTCCCTCTTTGGTGTTATTAAAAGAACTATATGTTAATGAATATGTTAATGAAGTGAAGAAATTTGTGTAATTTTGTTCTCTCTAGTGAGACATTTTAGCAACAACGAAGTAAAGAAATTAATAAGAATTTATAAATTCAATTGTGTTAAATTGGTTATTTTGTACTTTAGAAATTGGTAATTTTAGTTTGTAATGTTGTTGTTATTTGTATTTGTAGAGCAGTTGGAGTTGCTCTTCCAATCAAGAAACAAGTGAAGAAAAGTTGTAAGTTGGTATTTAATTTTTAATGTGTTGGGAAAAAAATATTATGTGGTGGTTGATATGTTAAATGTTAAAAACATTATATTTTATTAATATAGAAGAAATGAATGGGAAATATAGTAGCGAGATTAATTTGAACATGTTAATGTATATGATAATTAAAATGAACAAGTTAGTTGATAAAATCAGTGGTAATGTGTATGATAATTAAAATGAACAAGTTAATAAAAATTAGAAATGAACGTGGTAATGTATATGATAATTATAATGAACATATTAATTGATAAAATGAATGGTTTAACTTGTTTTTCACATATATTATGAACATGTTAATGCATATGATAACTAAAATTATCATTTTATTTGACAAAATGAATGGTCTCCTTTACTTTTGATAAATGTTATTAAAATGAAGATGGTAATGTGTATGATAATTGAAATGAGCAAGTAATTAAAAATTAAAATCAACATGTTACTTGAGGAAGTGAATGGTTATGTTTCGTTTATTATAGATTATGAAAAATTGAAAATGAACATGTTCATGTATATGATAATTAAAACGAACATGTTACTTGGAAAAAATGGTTGGTTTAATTTGGTTTTCCTTTATGTTATTAATATAAACATGTTAATATATATGATAACTAAAATTAACATGTTAATATAGGAGAGAGATTAATTTGAACATGTTAATGTATATGAAAATTAAAATGAACAAGTTAGTTGATAAAATCAATGGTTTCCTTTATTTTCCATATAAGTTATTAAAATTAACATGGTAATATGTATGATAATTAAAATGAACATGTTAATGTACATGACAATTAAAATGAACATGTTACTTGATAAAATGAATGGTTTAATTTGTTTTTCGTATATGTGAGTAATATGAACATGTTAATATATTTGATAACTAAAATTAACAATTTATTTTATAAAATGATGGTGTGCTTTATTTTTCATAAATGTTATTAAAATGAATATGGTAATGTGTATGATAATTAAAATGAAGAAGTTATTAAAAATTAAAATCAACATGTTAGTTGGTGAAGTAAATGGCTATATTCTTTTTATTATATGTTATTAAAAATAAAAAATGAACATGTTAATGTATATGAAAATTAAAACGAAGATGTCACTTGATTAAATGACTGATTTAATTTGTTTTTAGTATATTTAAGTGATATGAATATGTTAACACATTTGATAACTACAATTAACATTTTATTTGATAAAATGCATGGTGTGCTTTACTTTTCGTAAATGTTATTAAAATGAAGATGGTAATATGTGTGATAATTAAAATGAACAAGTTATCAAAAATTTAAATGAACATGTTACTTGGTGAAGTGAATGGTTATCTTCTTTTTATTATATGTTCTTAAAAATTAAAAATGAACGTGTTAATGTATATGAAAATTAAAATGAACATGTTACTTGATAAAATGAATGGTTTAATTTTTTTATCATATATGTTAGTAATATGAACATGTTAATGTATATGATAATTAAAATTAACATATTACTTCATTAAGTGAACGGTTTAATTTTTTTTTTTTTTAGTATATGCTACTAACAAATTAAATTGAACATGTTAAATGTATATGACATTTAAAATGAAAATGTTACTTGATGCACTTATTAATATGATTAATTATAAATTTGTAGGTGGTAAGTTCATCTAAAATATGGATCCTACCACTCTTCCGTCCTTTATGAGCTTGTTTAAGGGTGACGATTCACCCCAAGTGGGGGGTAATAGTGCTACCCCAACCCCCGCACACAATCGTCATGTCTCTTACTCCCGTATGTGCCACAAAACTACCAACATCATCCGCATCATCCATATTACCCACCCCACCTTACCTCGAGGAATCCGAGTGGCTCAAGTCAGAATCTTCGACCATGTCCTCCACCATATCACACATCAACACATAATGAACCTTTCAATGTGCACATGAGTGAATATTCGTACTACCCTCCTTACTATCCACCGCCACCTCCTTATCCAAATTACCTTTCTGCGAGGAGCAACTCCACCCCTTCATCCACACCGACAGGATCAGTAGTCGGGTTGGGGCAGTTTGAGACAAACATTGAGGCAAGTACTGATGAGAGGGATGTGGAGGAAGTAATGAGAGGTACGATGGGTGGTGCGAAGAAGTGGACAATTGACGAAGATCAATAACTTATTCGGGCATGGATAAATATAGGCACGGATCCTGTTGTTGGGGTTGACCAAAGGAAAGCTAGTTTCTGGAGTAGGGTGGCCTCGGCTTTTAATGAGTACCGTCCACAAGGGACATTAGCACGAACTGCAAAGACATGTAACAGCCGATGGCTTCGGTGTGCCCCAATAGTCAACAAATGGATAAGTATTATGCTCGAAGTAGAACGTAGTAATCACAGTGGGTGGAATGATGTGAAGATTGTACAAGAGGCCCACAAATTGTACATTGAGCGTACATCGAAAAAGTTTGAGTTGGAGCATTGGTATGAGATGCTCAAGGACTAGTCAAAATGGCGGGCGATATGTGACCCACCTAAGTCAGGGTCAGGATCGTTAAAAAGGTCCAAACCCGACATCGAAGAGGCTAGAGATGAAGCTGTCGGCGAGGGTGAAAAACCTGAGGGCCGCAAAGCCACAAAAAGAAGGATGAAACAAAAGGCGAACAACACTGTAGTTGATCTAGTAGCATCTAAACAGAAGGACATGAAGACTGCCAACATTAATATGAATGAAATGTTTAAGGAGTTCTTCATCATAGCAAAACAAGAGATGTCTCAGAAAATAGTGGTGAGGGAAGCAAAAATGAGGAGGGAGGAGCATCGAATCATGATGATCGACACCTCCACAATGCCTCCTCAACAAGCATCTTACTATGAGCAAAGGAAAGTGGAATTTTGCAGAAATTTTGATGGGCCTGTCAAAACTACTTTCACCCAGTCAAAATTTTTCATCTCTTTTAAACGAATGCGGTCAAAAGTACACAGTAAATCTAGTTTTTGACCAAGTGCCCGTCAAAATTCGATAAAGCCCGTCAAAATGTTTTTTGAGATCTGTGTTCACAGTAATGCCATCAAAATCAAATTCTTTCCATCAAAATTTCTGTCATATATTTTGATAGACCAAAAGTCCGTTAAAAATTTCCGTCAAAATTCCTCTCTATTCTTGTCTTCATTAAAATACAATTTTTGACAAAGTCCGTCAAAAAATAGTTAAACCCTACCAAAAATCCAAACTAGAAGTCCGTCAAAGTAACTTTAACAATATTCTCTTCAGACCAAAAGTGACGGCAGTAGTATTCTCCTCACAATTTTTGACAAAGTCCATCAAAAAATCCGTCAAAAATTAAACTTAAAATTTTTAATTTTTAATTTTGACCGAGATTATGTAGCGTGGAATATAGTGAACCAAAGTAATATAATAAAGTTAGTGACACAATTTTATCAAAGATTTAATAATATCATCAATCATTAAAATACAATAGCAGTAGCATTGTTCTAAAAATAGTTGAGTAGTTCAAAAGTAACTTTGCGTGTTTTGACCCGTTAAAACCCTACCAAAAATCCAAACTAAAAAACAATTAAACCAAGATAACTAAAAAAACTTATCTCAAAATTACAACAAAATTTACAAGAGTTGGAGATCCAAATTAATGCACAAATAAAGAGCTGGAGCCTTGATATGTTGTGCTAGCTTTAATCCTCTCTATTCTTGTCTTCATTCCTGCTTTAGATTCTCTGTCGTATCATATATTACAGAAGAAATTTAAAACAATGCCTGCATCACCAAGGAAAAAAGGTGTTATTTACTAAAGATGGGCAACATTACCTAGCTAACAAAACCCATTTATAATTCCTCCCAAAATTCAAATAATCTATTTCAAACTAAAATCCAAAAGAGATGAAGAAGACAACCCAAAATTAATATTATTGCAAATCCCCCCGAAATGCAACTCAAGTCATAGAAAACCAAAAGTTAAAAGCGAATCTATAAAATCTTAGATCCTCTAAAAATTTCATGTGAGAAATTGTAAAATTTCAGATCTGAGATTTTAAAGTCTCAAAACTTAAATTTTCCAATCAGAAATTGGAAAAATTTAGATTCAAAACTTTCAAATTTTGAACCTTGAAATTTCAAATCAAAAATTATAAAATTTTTGGAATGAAATTTAACATCTCAATATTTTTAAATTTCGAACCTTGAAATTTCACATGAGAAATTGCAGAATTTGGATGTGAAAATTTCATATCTGAACTATAACATGCAAATTGGATATGAAATTTCAAAACCTTGAAATTAAAACAAAAAAAGGAGAACTTAAAGTATTGCAAATGTTCCTATTACACTGATATGCTCGAACCCTTCAATCCATGGCTTCAATCCATGGCTCAGACAAAAAATCCAGATGCAGAACAATGAAGTTTGCATCAGTCACCAAATGCTTGAGCGCTTCCAAAACCTTCTTCAGAAAGTTCCCTTGTACAAAAGGAAGCTCCAACATTTTTTGATTGTTGTTGAGATTGATTGATTGATTTCTAGGGAAGGAGAGAGTGAGGGCATGGTCGAAAATTACCTCCGCTCACCGAGAAATGTCTCATTCGCTACAATTGCAGCCCCGCCAACCACTCCTCATCGGGAACCCTACCCACATACCAAACTTTTCACCGTCGCAGTAAACTATAGGCCATTGAACTCGCTATTTCACCGAAAATCCAAAAATCTGAAACCCACTCCCTTACTCGCCCTGAACTGATTTTTTTTGTGGATCTGAGATTGGAATTGAAGGGCCTTTTAATTGGTTGGCTGGTGGAGTTGAAGTAATAAAGGAGTTGTGACTGGTGAAGTTGATGAACGCGAATTAAATTAGATGGATGAAATTTGAAATCACATGCTTTTGCAGGGCATCTTTTGGGAAGGCAGAAGTTTAATTTATGGAAAATTTTAACGGACAATTCTGACGGGTCCCATCAAAATCAATGCAAGTGGGCAGAATCTTGCAGAAATTTTGACGGGCCCGTCAAAACTGCTATTCAAGTGGGTAGAATCTTGCAAAAATCAATGCAAGTGGGCACAATTTATAAGTTTTAACAACCTTTTACTATTCAATTATATCATTTTTTTCCGATTTAATATGTGACAAGATATATTTTAAGCGAAAAAAGATACTTAAAAAATGTCTTGCTGCAAGACACTTATCATTTTGCATACTTTAAATCTCTATCTGTGAAGTCCTAATATGCGGGATAATCTAAAGTGACAATTAGACATTTATATAAGTTTTGTACAAGAAAAAAGGGGTTATTGATTCTAATTATATTTGTAATAACATTTATACGTTAATTGTCTTGATCTTATGCATGCATTCTCAACAATTATACATTAATTGTTTTGATCCTATTTTTATTAACATTCATAAGTTAATGAAAAAAGGGGTTGTTGATTGTAATGATAAACTAATGTTCAATAATATCTTTCTAATGTGCTTAAGTGTTCGTACTGACCCTCTAGAGGCAGTGCTTTTCAGACATATTAGTTGTTTTTTCCCCCTCTACATAGTAAATTTTCAATGTATAATTTGCTGCACCTTGAAAGGATATACACTCAGTATAAGTTTGATTGCGGACACCAATTCCATTGAGCCTTTATATAATGCTAGATTCTTAATCAACATTATATGCTTGTGTGTCGACTCTCAAGAATAATTGCTGAATTTTCTTAAATGTATTTATGCTAATCATTTCCGGCGTAAGTTTCGCAGCTTATGATATCATGCGTTTGGTTTAGGCTTATCATCTTTTGTAATATTTGATTGGATGTAGAGTAATGGTAATGTAATGTAATCAATTTGCGATGTAATTATGATTACTTATTTTGTGGTCATTATAAATACAAGACAGTTTTTTTATTGCAATACTCCTATGCAACCAAACAAGGTAATGAAAAACACAATTACATACTTGTTTACATTGCAAGGTTAATTACATCTAACCAAACATTACCTTTGGGTATCTGCTATAGGAAGCATGCATGACTCATGTATCCATTAATTCAGAAAACATGGTTATGCAAATGTCCCTCCATTCTATGGTCAAGAGAAGTTCCATTCATTTATTGATACATTCAAGTGATGTGTAATAGTTGTGTATACACTTTTCTTACTTTTTTTCGGCGCTTTTCTTATTCTTTTAACCCAGAAATACAATAATAGGTAAAGAATTAACAGAAAATTTATTATATATCAAAATCTTTATGCAATGTATATATGAGTCAATGCTGTATTTTCGCTTTGTGTTGAGTCACAATGATTTCCTTCCTAAATGAATTGTTTGCAGTATTGTAGGTGTTTTTACTTGATTTTGCCATAGTTTTGCAGTATTCTAGGAACACGTATCCATGGTATTTCAAATATTGACATTGATAAGGCATGTTGCATTTACAGATAAGTTTTTAAAATGATTAAACTGCACTTAATTTATGCAAAGACTGTTTCTTTCCTTCAGGAATCGACTATATTTGGATCCATGCTTAGCTTGCAACCATATTTAACAAAGGAAGTTCAACGAATTCAAATAAGATTAAATAAGTTTAATTTAGCTGGACTAAGTTTATATAATTTTAGTTCATGATAAATAATTTTAGCAAGAAAACATTTGGAAATATAAAAGTAATTAAAATAATTCTAATAATTACAATGAAAAGCACATTGTGATAATAATTGATAATGTTTTTTAATTTCATCTTCATTGTAGATTATACAAATTATATTGTAAGAACATTTAGACGAATTACACACATTAGACTATAAGAACATTCACACGAATTGAAAGAATTTTTTGATGCTAATGATTTATAAGTGAATTCTTCTATATGAGAGTTGTTCTACACGATGAATTCACTTATAATTTAATTTCCATGATCATAATACGATTGTCCTTCAATTAATTACTTATTGTCTAGTATTTTTGAATCAAATCTCTAATCATCGTAGATTTTCTAAATTATTAGTCTCAATTATGCATAAAGTGGTTATTTATTTATTTATTTTTTGAAATAATATCTTCTAAAGGTATGTTTTATCAAATACTGTACAAAATACGGATTTATACTAGTATCTAAAAAGGTAGAGTTTATTGATTGAAAATTTTTTTTTGATTTGGTTTCGACGCTGTGGTCAGATCGCTGCTTCGACTGATTACCATGTGCAGTCCTCCTTTTGCCGAGGGGGAGGGTTCCTCCTCACTCCATTTTGAGTGTCAACAACACTGTTGTTACACACGTGGAGGACCGTGCCGTGTGTCGAGCTATATCATGAAGTGTGGGCCTCTTTGACATGATCCTTTACTTGTGCCCAATCGATTCCACCTACTTTTCCATTTTTTATACTAGAAAAATACAGGGAGCCTGGCAGATAGAGAGAGAGAGAGATGAGTGAGAGAGTGAAACAATAAGTGAACTGTACTAGAATCAAAGTAAGCACTGTTTCTCTATTTTCCTTCCGTATATAAAAATAGAGAGTTTACCGATCCTCTTTTTTTTTTAATTTTAAATTTGGCACCAAAACAATGGTGAGGTCGCTGCTTTGGCTAATAACCCATGTGCAGTAATCTGTTTTTTTTGGTTCCTCCTCTCTCCAGTTTGAGTGTCAACCGCACTGTTGTTACACGTACAGATAACGATGCCGCGTGTAGAGCTACATTATTAAGTCTGGGCCTCTTTGACATAATCCTTAATAACAAATTATTACATATATTTAGGGGTATTTACTTTCATTATCATATTTGTATATAATTTTTAAAGTGTATTTATCATATTAGTAGCTATTAAGATGTATTTTACTTGTGTGACTTTCGGTAGCATATGCTCTCGGATTTATGATGTAAGCTTTGATCATTAACTTCTGTCCAATATATTTTGCCTTCTTTTTTGTTTTTTTACTAGAAAAATACAGGGAGCCTACCAGAGATAGAGAGAGGGGGAGAGAGAGAGAGAGAGAGAGGAGTGAAAGAGTGAACCAAGAAGGGACCTGACTAGTCGGCATAATCTAATCGATTTAGGCAAGCACTGCCTTTCTATTTTCAAACGGCAATCAAGTGTTTGAAATTCAAGATCTTAGACTATTAATTTTTGTGGTCGTTATGACAATTTTTGGGAATTAATATGTTGCGTTCTGCATAAGATGTCAATAATTACTCTACTTTGAATTTCCTAGTTTCAACTATCAACTAGCATCATACCCATGCGTTGCACAGTTTGTGCTATATTTTGATGAATATTTTTCATATAAATTAATATATTGTTAATAAATTTGAATATTTAGATGTTGAATAAAAATTGATATATAAAATTGTGATGAAAATAAGAATATGAATTAGCTAAATTGTACTCTACATTTGTCACATGAGTGGTGCTCCAAGATTTTGTTTTTTTCTCAATTAAAGCTTATAAGTAGTGATCGTAGTTCGTTAGCATGACGAAGTTTATGATTCTATAGCAATGTCCATCAATTGAAGAAAGCCTTCCCCTCCCCCCCCCCCTTTTCCCCCTTGGATTAACTTGATATTTAGCCACATGGGATTGATTTTTCAGCTCAGAGATAGTGTCGAATTCACAACTTACACAGGATGGACAAAAGTATATGTTATAATATAGTGTTTTTTTTTTTGGGGGGGAGGTTGCAGAAGACGGGATAAGCCCCAAAAATTGTATTATTACTTCACGTTTATAGGCCAAGCTGCCCCTACAACATCTGTATGGAAAACATCTAAAATCTTCTTAGGCAGAGAATCGAAGGAAACTACTCCTACTTGTTTTTCTATACCTAAATTTGCAAGTTTATTTAGCTTCCTATTAGCTTCCCTATAGCAGTGGGAGATTTCAACTTCCCATTCCTCCTTTCAATTAGCTCTTTGCATTGCATGATGAACGGCTTGTGAATAAGGTTCCAAGATCCATTCCCCCTCAGCATCCCCACAACAATCATCGAATCTGCCTAAAATCAAATCTTCTTTAAGCCCATCATTTGAGCTAGTCGAAGACCATGAAGCATCACTCGGAGCTCCGCTTTGACTAGTGTACACTTTCCAAAGTTCTCAGTAAATCCTCTAAGCAATTCTCCTCGATACCTCAAATCACACCACCTGTTGTTGTGATTCTCGGATTGCCTTTCGAGGTCAGTAAAACCCATCCTTCTAGAGGGACTTCCCATCGGAGTAAGGCTTCCTTCATCCCAGCGTCCTCATGCATTAGGAATGGGTTATCGGTCCCTAACGCATCTAGTATATCTCCAAAATAACCCATCAGAAAACTCCCCTTATCTTCCGATATATCCTCCAATCTACCAAAACAGTATGTGTTCCTCCACTTCCAAAGGTACTATTGTGTGGTTAGGAATTTAGTAGCCCAATTAGGATCGTTGTATCAACCCTTCACATTAGCCTCAATCCACATATTCAGATACGCATCTGACGTCAAATACTTCATGCCTTGGACACTAAGAAACTGCCATACTAGCATCGCATTTTCGCACTCGCGCAAGAGGCGATTCTCCGTCTCACGCACCGTCCCACATGCCCGACTGCTCAGGACCGCCGTCAGTCCGTGCCTAGTGTGATTCACATTGGTTAGGATTTTTGCATGTAATCCTAACCATGTGAAGGCCCGAACTCTTTGGGAGACTTGGACCTTCCATACCCAACTCCAACTCTCTTCACGCAAGGTTACAGGTTCTTCTTGAATGATGCTGGTAGTAGACTGAAGCTTGAACTTGTCTTCTTTGTCTCCAATCCCATAGAAATTATCAAACACTCTTCCTTCATGAGTTCAATTGATGTAATTCGCGCCAAGATTGATTGAAGGAGAAGATCTGCAAACTCATCCCACTCCAACCCCATTGGTCACTCCAATTTTGGTGCATGCATATTTCCAACTCGGTCAACAGCACTTATTATGACGAAAAGATGAGGAGGGGGTGATTTCACCCAAAGGTTGAGCCAGAACTACATCGCATGCCCATCCCCCAATGCCATACCTGTCGTCTCCCTTATGAACTGCCGTTGCTTGAGGATTCCCCTCTACCTGTTAGAGGCACATGTGGGTAGGGTTGAATTTTGTGGGTGGAACAACTCTCTTCCATTGTAATATTTAAAAAGTAAAACCCTAGCCCATAATCTATCAGGGCCAATCACCAATTGCCACCCTAGCTTTATTAAATAGGCGGCATTGAGGGCTAATGAAGGCTGAGCCCACACGCATGTGTCGGCCGCGTGACAAGTATCCAAGGGGCGAGATGAATTTTGCTTTCCAAATTTGTTCTACCCCATAAAAATCTATGAATCTTTCGATCAACCTCATCGCAAGTCGATCTAGTTAACCTAGCTATTTGTATAACATACGCTGGGATCGCATAAATAGTAGAGTGAATAAACATGATTCGCCTTGCTAATGATAGATATTTACTTTTCCATCGTACAAGTCGCTTGTCAACCCTTTCAATATCCTTTTGGTACGTACTACGGGTGACCTTACCATGCAGAGTAGGGACCCCTAAGTAGCATCCCAAGTCCTCCATTCTCGGCATTTCAAGGACGCTGTAGATACTATCTGCCAGCTGGCCTCTGTGTTAGTGGAGAAAAAGACATTGGATTTTGTACCACTAACCTTCTCATCCAAGGCCTTATAGAATTGATCCATGTAATTTTTGATCACTTTCGCCTGCTTTATTGATGCCTTCATAAAAAAGGCCACATCATCTACAAACAGGAGACTCAAGATCCTGGGTCTATTACGACTTATCGGGAATGGCAGCAACCTACCATTACACACTTCCATCTCAATAAGCTAAGATAGTTTTTCCATACATGCCATAAATAGGAATGGGGATATCAGATCACTTTACCTAATACCCTTGTTGGTCGAAGCCTTTCTGTTGGTCCTCCAATCCACAAAATGCTTAGCAAGTATGTTGTCACACAACACATAACAACCTCCACTAGAGTATGCGGTAATTGCATGTGCTCAAGCATCTCTTGAATGAAGGACCATTTGAGTTGTCATAAGCTTTTTCAAGGTCAATTTTAATTGCCATCAATCCTTTCTTTCCCTTCTTCGACCGCATAGTATGCATTATTTCTTACACAATGACGATGTTATCTCTTATCAGCTGACCCAACACAAAACTCGATTTTAGTTTGGAGATCAAATCAGGTAGAATCACCTTTATTCATTGCACAATGCACTTGGTCATTAGCTTATAAACAACATTACATAAGCCAATTGGTCTGAATTGTGTAACCATTTGTGGGTTACTAATATTTGGTACGAGGGAGATAAATGTGTCATTTAACCCTATAGGCATCTCCTTTCCCCCCAAAATATCAACAATCGTTTCACACATCGAGCCACCAACTAACGCCACCAATAGTGTTGAAAGAAGTAGACATGAAACCATTTGGTCCTGGTGCTTACAATGCATCCATTGTCTTGAGAGTGTTAACAATGTCGCAAGTTGTAAATGGCCTTGACAGTTCTTGGTTCGGTTCCTCCGTGAGTAATGTCCTGGATCATTTCCTGGCAAGTATCGTTGGGTTGATCATATGTATATAATCCCCTAAAAAAATCTCGCACCATATTGCTCACTAATTCCAGGTCTGTGACCTAATTTACAGTAGCTTCTTATAACACTTCAATCTGATTGAATTTTCTCTGTGTTACGGTGCTAGTGCAAAAATATCAAGTGTTTCTATCACCATCTCAAATGACTCCCACCCTAGATTTTTGCATCCGAAAGGTTTCACTCTGGTCTAACAATTCCCTAAGCTCTTACGGGCGAGTCTCTAACTTCAGACGGTAGCGGTTTCGGCCCTCGGTTAACTGGCTCTGAATGCCCTAAATGCGAGCCCATAATTTCCTTTTCCTCCTAAATAGGTTTCCAAATACCTCCTTGTTCCATTTATTTAGAGTTGCTGACAAAGATCGTAATGCAGGCACAATGATGTTTTCAGTCCAATTCTCATGCAGAGCTTTTTCGAAGCCTGATGCTAGGTCCATGCTACCTAAAATCAAAAGGCTTCGTTCTGCGAGGAACAGGTGCAAAGCCTCGAGTATCGATCTAGGTAAGTGGTCGAAGTAGCTATGCAATAGATACTACACTGCCCCCTCTTGGAACCGTGTTCCCTACTCAGTACTATAGACTGCCCGGTCTAGCTCGGCACATTTCTATGATGACTCACTGTTGCCCCTAATCCAAGTAAACTTAGGACCAAAAAATGCCCAAATCAATAGAACCATTATTCTCAATCCAATGTTTGAACTTCTCATAATGCCTAAGCATTTCAATTCCTCTATGGTTTCTCTCTTCCAAGATGATCGTATCAATAAAATCCCTTGCAAGTAGCCAGGGGTGTCTCACAGCTGCTCCAAACTGTTGAATATCCACCCAAAAAACTTCCTTATGTTGTTGATGCCAGCTCGCATATACTGCTATAAACAGCCAATGCATTTAAAGTCCTTGTGCCACCCACATTGTAATGAATTGGTCCTATGAGCAAATTATATCAAGCAAATTATATCAATTTCTACTTCTTGGGAGTTCTATAACACCTAGATACCACCTTGAAAACCTTGAGCTTCACTTCGAAACCATTGGTCATCCACTGATACAACTTTTCTACTCTATCCCACTAATATGAGTCTCCACAAAGCTACAATTTGAGGTTTGTGTAGCTAGATGTGCTCCTTGAATTCATTCAAAAAATGTCTATTTCCCGCACCGCGAACATTCCAGACAATACTTCTTATGTCCTGGATATCTCTTTGACTTTGAGGAGCTTGCCTATCTCTATGAGGATTTGGATTCATGATCACTAAACCCTACAAGCGGTCCCCAATGGGTTAATGGTCATTGGGTACTGGGACCCCATGGTTCTCCACCTGGGAATCTTGTGACACTATCATCCCTCCCTTAACGTCCTTAACAATCACTGCAATTCCCGCCGTGTTTTCCACTCCAGGTCTCCCTCTATGGGTTCCATCAACTATGCCTCAGGGTGTGTAACACTGGAAGAGATGTGTAATCCGCCATCTTGAGCCTGGAAACCCCCCCCGATTCTATAGGAAGTGGAGTCGTCACTGTCCTATTACAAAGGAAGGATGCAAGGGCCCTTTTTACCCCAGATTGCCCTTTTGTCCCCTATCTCTTGCCTACCATTTCTGGCCTCTACTGTCGCTTTGTGTCTCTCCCTTTTGTTAACACTGACTGTAGTTCTGATGGTCAAAGGCTTACAGATCTGCTCCCGTATCCTCATGGTTTGTCAAGTCTCACTTCAGGTACTTTCATCTTCTGGCACATTTTACTTTTCCTAAGCTCTTCGTTATGCACTCCGTGCACCTCTCTATTCCATAAGGCCTCCTGCCCTTGCTTCTACCCTCTTCGAGGTGTCATGTATGTCGACTTCTTGGTTCAATTGCATCATATGTTCCATCTCCACACCATTATTATTCTCTTTTGTGTCTTCCTTAGCAAGAGCTCTAAACCTAGAACTTGCACTTTCCTAAGCTGCTTCTGGTTGCCTTATGTGTGACAATACCTCTGGCTGTGCTATTTGATTTCCTTCTTATTCACCTGCCATCTGGCCTCCCCTGCTCCCATTCCCTGTGTGGCCTTGAGATGCATTTTGGCCTTTCTTGGTGTTCTGCCGCCTAGGCTTGTGGACCATCATCTAGGCTCTATACATAGCTTCTTCCTTCGAGGGGTGCTACTCAGAATTTTGAGCTTATGTTGGCTATTATTGCTCTTTGCCCATTTTGTTTTGTAGAAACTGTTAGAGGGTGTCCTCCCTATGTCTGCCCCTACTTTCCACAATTAAAGCAAATCATGCTCAATCCCTTATGCTAAATCTTCCAAATCTGCCTATTCAAATGGAATTTTGATAGAAGAGGCTTGGTGAGATCTACCTCAACACACGTTGAGTGAAAATTGTCCTCTCTCTACATTAGATGTGGTGCTATCTAGCTTTAACGCCCTTCTAATTTTTTTCCCAATCTTATTGAGCAAGAAATGCTTATTAAAATATTCCACTCCCAATTTTGCTATTCTCACCCACGCCATCAACCTCATGATTTTGTCCTCTTCTAGTATAAAATTAGGCACCCATTCCCGTATAACTAGATAGTTATCGCCTATAATCCAAAGATCATCTATGAGCACGTATTCATAATCCTCCCTACTGGTAAATGTAGTCACATAATAATCAAATCCTATGTCAATGAGCGAAAAGTCAACTTTCAGTGCCCACTTAGTCTTCAGTCTATTTTTTAGTTGCATATAGCCCGCTCCTTTATTAAATAACTTCACAATCAGTGCATCTTTCCCAGATGCCCAGATCATTCACTTTTCTTGTGCCGTTACTAGTACCGTGGGGCACATAGGATCTTCCTTTTCTGGTGGTTTGTCATCCTCCAAAACCTCATCATAATCTCTAGGGCACCACACTAGATTGTCTCACATCTCTAGGTGCAAATTGGGATTTTTCCTTTGGAGCATGTCATGATGAGACATTCCATCCCCGAATATCATGGCCCCAGTCACCCCGCCTTCCGGTGTCTCAGGCACCCGTGGGGAGCTAACATCCATATTTTCAACCGAATCGCTCTCCTCCATTTTGCCCATTTCTACAGTTTCCCATGTAAAGTGCTTCATTTTTTTCGTTGAACGATTCAACTGGTCCATTTCTTCGACACTTCTCGCCAAATGGTTCTCGCTAGCACCATGTATTTGTCTGCTGTGGTTCTCGTTTCCATCTATCTGGGTTGCACCAAGGTTTCCGCCACCAATGACCCCATCGACGGTGCTGCCAGGTCGCTCCCTGGCACCGCTGCCCCCCACCACCACACATCTAGGGTTTTCGCCGCCTAGGTGTTTTAGTTTGCAAAAGCACTATCAAAGTTGGAGAATAAATTTGGCTTGACTATTATACCCTTGAGTTTTTATTAATAGTACAGAAAGTATGTCAAGAGAATGAGAACGCCAAAGAGTGATCCTATAATGGAATCACTACAAGAAATTTGGTTTTTTGTAGCAATTTAGTTGTAGCAAATTTCAATTTTCTACAATAATCTAAAATCAATAAAATAATTGTAGCATATCTAATATTACTACAAAAGGTTGAGTATGCTGTGGCAATTAGGCAAAATTGCCACAAAAAGTATTTATGTTTTTCACAAAAAGAGGCCAATTTTGGAGGGAAATTTTTATCTATTGAAAAGAATTCCCTCCTTTCTTTTTGCTATAATTTTGTAGAAAATAAATACTTCCCTCTTATCAAATATTACTTATTTACATAGGAAAGAAAAAAAAAGAAAAAAAATAGATGAATGCTGGCTGTGCGAAAGGCCGAGACATCTCTGCTTCACGAAACTAGTTCTGTTCACCTAAGCATCTGTCGCGCTTCGCCCTTTCTCCCTCTCTCGCGCTTCCACACTCTCTCTCTCGCTCTTCCATTGTCGTCGGTGCCGGTTTGCTGTCGTCGGTGCCGGTCTTCGGTCTCGTTCATCTGCTCATCGGTGCTCCAGTAAGTATCTCTCCAGATTTCTATTGTTTTGCCGTTTATGCTTCTCCTTGGAGTGATTGGGTGTTTATCTCCTGCTGTGAGATCTCGATTCAGTGTTGATTCGGGTGGGTTTGATATCACATTCTTCAATTTCTAGTTTTCAAGGTTGTGTATTTTGATTTCAGAACCCCCAACCCCAGACTGCAATTTCGTTTTGAGCATTTCTGATTCATCAAAAGTGAATGGTTTTTGCCCACCATTGTTGACGTTCAAAGTTATTTGTGTGCTTTTCTTGTGATGAGCATTATTTGGTGTTATGATGATTAATATTGTGAAGATTGATAACCATCGTTTAGAGTTATGCATCTGTTTTTCCTATGATGAGCGTTATTTGGTATTATGATGAACACGATTGTAAAGATTGATGAACAACGTGATTTCTTCATTTCTAATTATGAGCAATTAAGTGATAATTGATGAGCATTGCAGTTATTTGTGATGAGCATTTGGATTTCTAATGATGAGCTTGACAATTGCCTGTGATGTGCATCGCTTAGGAAGATCTTAGTGGGATGGGGGAATTTCAGGAAGGTGCTGATCAATTTGGAGTTTGTACTAATTTGGGAGGGGTTGGGGGGGAGTCGTTGGGGCTCAGGGGAGGCATGACATGGCGGTGGATGATGACCTCCGATTTTACATATGAGCAGTGAGCTGTACGTATCCAATTTGAGCCAGTGACTATAATATTGTATCTAACGTTTCCCCTCTCTCTCTCTCTCTCGCGCATGTTCTTTTTTTGGGGGGGTTTGGAGAAGATGTGCCTGAATAATTAGAAGGCTAAAAGAATATAACAACGACAACAATAAACTTGGTTTAGTGTTTGAGATTTGAGGTTTCATAGTTTGCTTGTTTCTTCAATTCTTCTTCCCCTGGTCCCTCCTGTTTTCTTTTTTTGGGGGGTGGGGGGGAGGGGCTGGGGCTGTTGTCTTTGTCTTATTTTGGATTGTTTTCTTCAGGGTGGGGCTGGTTTAGGGTGTTTATATGTCCAGATCCGATGATCTGTTGGCCCACTTTTGATTTGCTCACCTCTTTGAGGGTTCTCTGATAAAAAGGCAAGGTTGAATAGTTAGTTTCTAAATAATCCTTCAAAATAAAATAGCGTAAGTCAACAAAAACTCACTCGGGTCATCATCACTTGGATATAATAGTAAATTATTTATGAGATTTGTTGGGAATTAGGTTAATGTTTTCACTGTGGTTATTGCAAAGGTTGCATCTGTCTTAGTATGGCTTATCAGTCCCTCACAAATTAAAGTGTATAGTTAATGAGTATAGCTAAACTTACATGGCAATAGAGGGTCTTAGCATAGGAGTATGAAAATGCAGAAAAATGTCAGAGTTAAGGTAATTATTTATGCCTAATATGCCAGAGTTAAGGTAATTACACTCTTAGTTATTAAGGAACTGAATTCAAAAATACCATAATCAAAAGGCATATGAATTACTTAATTTGAATCCCTACAATTTGTATATGAGGCAAATACAAGTACCTTAAGTAAGTGCTAAAAAAAGTCGAATCACAATCCAGAGAAATGTTGACTAATGCATTATCATCCCAACATAAAAATAATCCATGTATAATGAAAGAAGAATAAAACTTACTTACATTGTCCAAACATTAAGTGAGCATAACAAAAAAAATTATTTAACAATTCTATCATGAATGTAAACAATCAGAATGACATTTCATATACTTTTTTTTTTAATTTAGTTTTGCATGGCTTATGATTGTATAAAATGTGCTTTTCTATGAAGGTTTGATGAATGAAACTAATATATGATTCTAAAATCCTGTTCTTTGAATTTTAATTTTCAATGCATTAATTTTGTTTTATGTAGGTGAGTAATCATTTTATATCTTAATGTACAAGATGAATAGAGATCGAGATTGGATGAATTGGAAGACTTATAAATGTAGGCAAAAGGGAGAATATATCAAAGGGGTTAATGAATTTCTTGACTTTGCATTTGCTAATGTGGCTAAGGAGGGGAAAATTAGATGTCCTTGTGTTAATTGTGACAATTATAATCATCTAAATAGAAAGACAGTTTTGCTTCATTTGATGAATGATGGAATCTTAAGAAACTACAATCCATGGGAATTTCATGGGGAAAAATGTGTTGTTGAAGAGCATAATCATGAAAGTGATGAGGATAATAATGATGCAGATGGGTCTATTGATCCAATAGAGCCAGGAGTCATGGATGATATAGATGAGACTTTTGCCATGGTACATGACATGACAAATACTAAAGCTTTTAATATAATGGGTGAATTTGAAAGGTTAGGTGGTCCTAACATTAGTGATTCACCTGAACTGCTTGCGAAATTTGGTAGGCTAGTTAGAGATGCTGAGAAAGAGCTATTTCCTGGTTGTGAGAGATTTTCCAAGTTGGAGTTTATGGTGCATCTTCTTCATATAAAATGCCTTTGTGGGTGGAGTGACAAATCACTTGCAATGATACTTGAGTTTTTGAAAAAGGCATTTGATTTTGATAATACTTTTTCAAAGAATGCTTATGAAGCCAGAAAATACACTCGAGAGTTGGGATTGAGTTATGTGAAGATTGAGGCTTGTAAGAATGATTGTATACTTTATTGGAAGGAGTATGAACATGTAGAAAAATGTCCTAAATGTGCTAATCCTAGGTGGAAGGATAAGAGGGAGGAGGGTGATCACAGTGATGACGAAAGTGAGAAGAAGGAAAAGGGGAGGAATATTCCCTATAAGGTATTATGTTATTTTCCTCTTATGCCAAGATTACAGAGATTATTTATATTTGCCAAAACAGCATCCCACATGCGATGACACAAGGACAAACGTCCCGATGATGGGATTTTGGGACATCCTGCAGATGCAAAGGCTTGGAAGTCATTTGATGAATCTTTTCCAAATTTTGCTACAGATGCTCGCAATATGGGATTGGGTTTATGTAATGATGGCTTTACCCCATATGCAAACATAAACTCCACTTACATCATTTGGCCTGTGTTTTTGTTTCCTTATAACTTGCCACCTTGGATGTGTATGAAAAAGCCATACACAAAGTTAAATATGATCATTCCTGGAAAAACTGCTCGAGGGACTGATATTGATGTGTACTTACAACCATTGATTGATGAGCTAAAATTGTTATGGGATGTTGGCGTAAATACTTATGATGCTTTCAAAGCTAAATATTTTATGTTGCATGCTGCTTTGTTGTGGACAATCAATGATTTTCCTACCTATGGTAATCTCTCAGGGTGGAGAGTTAAAGGATGTCTAGCCTGTCCTGTTTGTAATAAAGATACATGGTCGAGGTACTTGCCTCATTGGAACAAACAATGTTACATGGGTCATCGTAGGTTTTTGGAGCTTAATCATAAGTGGAGGCATGACAAGAAATCTTTTAATACGTCGGAAATGGATCCTCCTCCTAAGTATCTATCTGGAGAGAAAGTCGTCGATCAAATTGACAAGTTTGAAAATATCAATTTTGGGAAGGTTGATGGCAAGTGGAAGAGAACAAAACCAAAATTCGTCTATAATTGGGAAAAGAAAAGTATCTTCTTTGAATTACCATATTGGAGCAAAAATCTAGTGCGTCATAATTTAGATGTTATGCATATTGAGAA
Source organism: Carnegiea gigantea (assembly GCA_029747015.1). NCBI lineage: Eukaryota > Viridiplantae > Streptophyta > Magnoliopsida > Caryophyllales > Cactaceae > Carnegiea > Carnegiea gigantea. The sequence continues at coordinate 531,642 of JAKOGI010000447.1, read as the reverse complement.
GAATATTTGTGAAAGCATATTGGGTACGGTTATGAATATACTAGGGAAAACAAAGGATAACTTGAAATCTCACTTGGATTTGGTTGAAATGGGAATTAGAAAGAGCTTGCACCCTAAGAAGGTTGGTACAAATATGAAATTCCGAAAGCAACATTTGAGTTAAGTTTGAATGAAAGGAAGGATGTTTGTCAATTTTTAGCTGACTTAAAAGTGCCGGATGGATACTCATCGAACATAGGTCGATGTGTAAATGTTAATGAGGGGAAAATAACAGGGACATTAAAGAGTCATGATTGTCATATTTTTACGCAAGATTTACTAGCGCCAGCCTTTCGTGGGAAGTTGGACAAGGATGTGTATGATGCTCTGGTGGAGTTATCTTTATTCTTCAAGCAGTTATGCTCAAAGGCATTGAAGGTGGAGGTATTAGAGAGATTGGAGAAGAGCATTGTTATTACTCTTTGCAAATTAGAGCATGTCTTTGTTCCCTCATTTTTTGACATTATGGTACACTTGACTGTCCATTTAGCTACTGAAGCTAAACTTGCTGGACCAGTTCAATATTGCGGGATGTACCCATTTGAAAGGTGAAGATATTTTTATTTCTTTTGATTTTGATGAATGAAAATATTATTTGGGATTATATCGCTTATGCTTCACAACTCTTGGCTTGTGGTTAGGCTCATGCACACTTTAAAAGAGTTTGTGCGTAATAAAGCTTGTCCTGAATTAATCATCTTGAAAGGAATGAAGACGGGAGGGATAACCAACATCAAGGACTACCGGTTTTCATGAAGTCAGGAAAGCCATTAGGTCAGGCAAATATCAAAGTTCTTTCCCATGCTGATTGGAATTGTGCTCACCTTTATGTGTTATGAAATTGCGAGGAAGTACAACCTTTTATTGAGTAAGAAATGTATCCAACGAGTAGATATTCTAACTTTTTCTAATATTTGTTTTTAAAAATATTAATTGTTTTTGCATTTTAGGGAATATGAAAGTATTGATGCATCCTATAGATGCAATTTTAACCAATGATTTGAAGATCGGGTAAGTAAATACGATAACTGCACATCTACCTTATATAACTAATTAGCCTGGGTGTTAACCTTTTGTTTTGTTTTTGGTTAGATTACCCAATTGTGGAAACAGTGTGATGAAAGAGCAAATTATGAACTATTGGTTTTGAGACAGTGTCCTATGAAGAGAGTCCTTTGTTATGATGGATATGTTGTAATAGATGTCTATTTCATACAAAAGCACGAGCGAAAAATCCTAGTACCTAAAATTGTGGTGTTGTGGTGAAAGGTGATGAGCTCAGTCGAGAAAAAGAGTACTTCGGTATGTTATAAGAGGTTGTTAAACTGGAGTATGATAGTAAACATAAAGTTGTTCTATTAATTGTGTTTGTAGCTTAACATATGACTTTTCTTACATGAATTCAGTTGCAGAAACCAATGGATGTGTGAAACGATTCAAATGCAGAGTCTCAACTACAAATTGAAGAGGAAGAGCCATATTATTTACAATTATGGAAGATTCAAAGAAAGAAGAAAGAGGGGACTTGGTCAGATGAGCTAGCAGAGAAGGCGTACAAGGATCTTCAAGAATTACATAAAAAAACAACTAGATGAGCATGGAGTGGACAACCTCACTCCCCAAGAGGCCTTCAGTCGTGTCCTAGCGCATCGCAAAGGATCACATCACCAAAGGGGCATGGGTCAAGGGGTGTTATCGTTTTCTACTTACCAAAAGAAGGTCATACCTGAAATTGATATCCAAGAGAGGATTGAAACTGAAGTTAATAGGCGAGTTGCTCAAATTCACGAGTCTTATAAAGCACGCCTTCGTGCTCTAGAGCGAAGACTAGGTCCTTCAAATGCACAGGTTAGTGTCAACAACATTGTAGACATTCTTATTTTTTTGGAAAGTAATCATTGTACTTTAAATATAACTAATTGAGTTGATCACCTTGGCCTATAGGTGCAATCAAGTGGATCATCCCAGCATCTTTCTTCTTCTTCCATGGATAATAGTCGTAGTGGACAAAACGAGAGGTATGTTTATTTCGACTCCCTCATTTGGAATATCATGATTCAATAGAATCAACAACTGATCAGTAGCCAAACAAAAATTAGTTAAAATAAGCGGCAGAAAGAATTGCACAAGCAAATAAGCATGTGAACGAAGGAAATGCAGCAGAAAAGCATGCTTTTTTTAGCAAAACATAACAAAGCTTGCAGAGCTGATTCTCTGGTTTAGAATGTGTAGAATTGCTTATGTAATGTAAGGCTTGTGTAACGGTAATAAATTGATGCTTGGTTTTAGGTTTACTTGTTCAATTAGCTGATTATGTGGTTGGGTGTTTAGAACTTCATTGAATGGTTTACTCCGGGCATGTGGCCTGTAGAGTTGTGGTCTCCGACGTGTAACCGTTGAGCTTGTTTGATGTTTCTTTGTATTTCTATTCAGTGCAGGGGATTTAATGTAAGACTTTAAGCCTAGAAAATGGTCAGTTTAGGGAAACTCTATCCGTTTCGCCCCAGAAATTAAGAAAACACTAACACTCCTAGCCCTAGGTTGTCCATCCGTTTTCATATTTGCTTGGGAATTATATCAACCTACGTTGTTATTTTTTATATGCAAATATGAACCGGTGCTAATGCTTATTTCTTTATTTACTTGGTCTTTCATATAGGCATCCCATTCTAAGAATGATGTTGGACGATCATACGAGGTGAAGAGGACGAGATGGTGATGATGAAGTCCTCGTTTAATTTTTCTATTTGTTTTCTTAATTAGTTAGCACAATCTACGTTTACCGAATTCGAGTATTAATGGAATTTATCATTTCTTCATTTATTAGAAATTCTAAACAAAGTACACTTATGAAGAATAATGCTCTGTGATTCCATGTCTGATATATGAAATGAATTTTCATTTTTTTAGTTTTGTCTTCAGCTTCCTTTATTTATTTTTATTTGTTAAGTATGTTTATGTACAATACTTAACTTCATTACTAATTGCAAAAGTTAATTATATCGTTCTAGTACCAATTGCAATAGTCAATTATATCATAACATATATCTGTAAAATTTAAAATGAATTTCAAATACAGAAAATTGTATGATAGAACACTTATACAATTGTAGTGGCATAATAGGATTGCCACTAAATGTGTTCAAATTAGACACCAAAAGACCAATTTGTAGTTAACTATATTGCCACAAATACCATATTTTTGTAGCAATATTTGACTTGCTACAAAGTATGACCTATTGTAGCAATTTGATAATTGTGGCATATTAAATTTTGCCACAAAAGCTTTATATTTAGTGGCAAACGACAATTTGCCATAATAGCCTTTTGTAACGCAGTATCTGTGGCAACTTTGTAGCATATTTTCAAATTGCCACAAAAGGTTATTGTAGCAATATTTGAACATATTGTGGCAAAACCAAATGCTACAAAAACTAGATTTTCTTGTGAATTCTTCGTGGAGGCACTTTTGGGAGGGCTATTTTAGCCAGTAAAGGCATTCAAAAAAAATGTTCTGGTATAGTTTGAATATTTTGTAGAAACTAATATTTCAAGAGTTTAATAATGTTATAGTGACAAACAAATTGCTTTTGTAAATATGGAATATAGAGTTTAAGGTATATAACAATCAAATACCTTAGGATATTTGACTGCGAATAATGCCAAACTATAATGAAAGTTAAATAAATTGTCTTTTATGCTAATCAAAATTGCAACCATATATATATATATAGTAATTAGTGAAAATATTTGAAAAATATAATTGAAACACTATGCAAATGAAATCAAAATATTGGGATAATTGACAATCAATACAAAAATAAGATAGTAATGGGTAACAAATAAAATTAACATCAAACTCGTAAACAACCCAGCACGAAATAAAATAATACAAGAACAAACGTTACAATGTTAATAAATTATACTTCTACATGGGAAAAAGTCCAGTTTCAACTAACGACATAAGAAAAAAAAATTGTTTACTTTTTTAAGTGGGTTGTAATACAAAGTTGCCTCTATGTCGAATTTATATATGGCAACCTTTTGAAACTATTAAGTTTGCAAAAGTTAGCCAATTACTAATTATAACAAATGTAAAAGACAAAAAAATTGTGTGAATGATAGGGCTAAGCAGGACCAGGTGTCTGGTCCATTTTCATGGAGCCGATCCTAGTTGGAACGAGCCCAAGAAACTGGAGTTCGTCCTGGTTCTGGTTGAAATGGCTCTAGGATTTTTGGAACTATTTCCGAAGTCAGTCGGAATCGGGTACCCACTCCCTTTTGTTTTGTTTTGTTTTGTTTTATTTTATTTCATTCTTAGACTTGTGGATGTGACTTTGTAAGAAACTAACGCAACTAGTGAGCTACCTAATTGATCGTTCAAAATCGAATTTAATAGAGTGACAAGTAGGTATCTACCTTGCATTAAACTCCGATTAGATAGCGAATAAATAAGCATGTCATTTCGTCCAAGCATACAAAATACTATCTTCTCATAGTACTATACATTAACAAAAAATCAAGTCATTTCATTCTATAGTCGGAAATCATGGTCGCATCGGGAGAATAAACAACACATACTGTCAATGAAGATAACGAACCGAGGGATCGAGATGTTAGGGTAAAATGGAGGGTCTCCGGCTTTCTACTTGAGGGATCAGAGACGATTACCCCTTTTGAAATTTTTATAGTCAGTAAATCTAAAGTATGTTAAGTCAGGGTACCGTTACCTCATAATCTACGACATATGTTTGGCGACCATACCCATGTTGGTCATAGACTTGCAGCCATGTTTATATATCTCACATATATTTTTTTAAAAAATAACTGATTGGACCAGGTAATAAATCCGGCTTCGGTTTTAAGTTTTTAGGATTCGGCTTCAGACCCAGTTGCAATCAGTTCCAGAATTTAAGAACCAGTCCCGGACCAAGTTCAATCGAATCCGGGTATGCAAATGACAGGTTTGAACCGGTTTCGGGTCCGAAATTGGCCTTTTTTTCCTAGCCCTAATGAATGACATATAGTTACAAATTTAAAGACTCCAAATTTGGAGGTCAATTATATTAGTCCTTAAATTCACGATTCAAAATGAAAATTATCATTAGAATCATTAAGATAGTTGCGCATGCATATTAATATAAGTGGAGGTTAATTATGTAATAACTACAAAGCTATTTAGGAAAGGAAAATAACCAAAAAAAAAAAGAGAAAAGAAAAGAAATGAACCAACCCCAATGTGACATTTGGCAAGAGCTGGTGGTTTCACTCAATTTCGTATATAGTTACTATATAGATTGCTCATACTATTCAAGAGGGCTAGCGATTAATGTTGCAATATTAGATTTGTTTTATGATTTTTATTATTTCATCAATTTGTTTCAACCATTCTTGCCACTGCTACTGCTTGGTGTGTCTTTGTCGTACTCTCTGCAGCCCTAATTTCTCAATTTTGCATGGAATTATCTGAATTTTTTAATTATAGTGCAGAACGTTTGGCGGCATTTTGGTTGAGAGGTTGTGTGCTTTTCTAAGGTTTTTTTTTTTTTTTTTTTGGGTGTCTATTTAACTTGTAGAATGAAGGTATTAGAAGGGGAGGAAAGCATGGTGAGCTGAGTGAGATTCAGATTTGTAGCTGTAATTGAATACGACGTTCATACTTATATTTGTAAGTTTCTCAATTTTATTATTAAATCTCGATCTGTTGATTTTTTTTGGGTTACGCTTAGTTTTATCATGCCGAAGAGCTCCCAGCCCATGTGGCTGGGAGTTGCCTTGTCCAACCACTGCTCCTGAGTTCAAATCCGGGGGAGCAAATTGTGCTTTGTGCATGGAATTTGCGGTGGGCCTGGTTCCTGGGGTTTGTGCTCAAACTTTGGCACCCCTAACCCTAAGTCTGTTAAAACTCATTGGGTACCCCTGAAATATGGGTCTAATGGGCTAGGCCCACTTACCATTACAAAAGAAAAAAAAAAGCTTAGTTTTATCATGTAGAATTCTAGCATTTAAAACAATTTATTATTGTAAGTAGTTAATTAACATGTCCACTTGAGATTCATAAAATAAGATCCATTGCCTTTTTTTAGGAAAATATTAACCTCCAAAATTGACTTACTACTGGTATTGCTTAGTGACTGCTTAGGACACCCAACAACATATTTGGAGCAATGTACAAAAATCTCCCCCTTTATTGCACTGACAAGACCAGGAAACTTCCACAAATTTTAAGTCCTATTTTTCTATTTTTTTGGGGATAATTTGTAGGCTACATTTTACTATATATAATTTTATGTATTGTAATCCCCATTTGACATAGGGTGGTACCCTCACTGTGAGCATGGCAGCAAGGCAGAAGTACAATTCCCCAGCATGGGCAAATCTAATTGATGGGATGGGGTGTCTATGAATCCCCTTGTCCTAATAAAAAATTCTACTGCATTATTTTAAAGAAGAAATATTAGTATACGTGAACACTCATAAAATAAATCTAAAAAATTATTGACACCCTTTTATTATACACAATTTATATAGTGATATTTTAAATTTTTTCAAATATAAAAACTACAGTTATGATGACGTTGGAATTTGATAGAAAAATAAAATAAAATTAAATATAACAAAAAAACATTTCTATTGAATTATTTATAGTTTTATTTCATGTTTTGGCATGTTCACTTCATTGCTTAATGTTGATTTTTTTTAGACGTTTTATTATTTGATATTTGATGTTGATGACTTCTTAAGCAACCAATGATTTTAGTAAATAGTGGGTAATTGTGATATTTTATGGTTTTAACACAATTTATGTATCAAATTTAAATTACGAGGAATCATAGAGAACAAACAAGTAGTCGACTATCATTTTTCTTTCAGTAAAAAAGTAGCGTGTATTATTATGGCATATCAAGTTCCACTAATGTAGAAGTACAAAACGGAACATTCGTAAAAATACAAGATAAAATGTTTATACTTTATACAAAGTAGACTACCCTAGTATGTATTATATGATTTCATTTTTTAATAGTGTATATTAGTAATGACGTTAATATATGGACATTCTCGTTCTAAATGTCTATGTCTGCCACTGTTCACCATTACTCTCTCGAGTTAGAGGGCAAGAAACATAGCAAGGCCAATAGTTGTTTGCTTATCCTAATTGTATATGATAATGAGTAAAGCAAGGCTGTGCAGCATTATTTTTGGGGTGCGCTGTAAATTTTCGCAAGTCAATGGTAAGCAATCACGTAGATTGTGGATGGTTGTGCTAATTTTCAATTATATAATTGTATGTAATTGTGCTAATTTTCTATATAGTTCGCTGTACATATTTGTGCTAATTATGGAGATAGTTATGCTAATTCTAGGCGGAAGGTTGCACTCATATATTTTGCGTTCATACTTTGGACATATATCATCTCATCTAGCATAGTATTGCCCCCCGCAGTGTACATGGGTGTATCTTACTAGTCTTTTAAAAACAACATGCCTAAACCCCTTGTCTTTCTTTTTTTCTTTTTTTTAAGGTTCTAAAGAAATCTAATTCATAATTATCCTTTACTCAATTTTGTCACATGCTTAATTTTTCAACCACACAAATGCCTAATTTTTGTTCACATGATTTTTTCCTTTTCCTTTCTTTCTAAGGCTTTGTTTGGTCATTAGAAAATTTGATAGAAAGAAAAGTTGAAGGAAAAAAATGTGAAGGAAAAAAATGTAAGGAGAAAATGAGTTTTTTTCTCTTGTTTGGATTAAGGAAAAAATATAAAAATTTGGCTGAGAAATTTGAATGTTGATGAGCTACTTGAATCATCTTGATGTCATCTAAGCAATGTGAAGTTGGAGGAGGTTGGGAACTTTCGTCAAACTTTCCTCACAATTTTATGAGGAAAACTTTATCCCTTATTTCGAACAATTTTTCCACCTAACTGTCCCCCATATTTTTTTTCTTTGTGATTTTTTCTAAACCAAACACAAGAAAAAACGAAACTTTTTCAAAATTTTTTCTGTCCATTAAATTTTTCAAGGTTCAAATGGAGCCTAAATTACTAAGAAAATTAATAAATTTTTATATCAAAAATATGTTTTTTCGGGAATCTACATGTACTTATGTTCTGATACATATATTCATATGATTAATTGTACTTTGATGCATTTAATGAATTCATTATCATATAACTATTTATTTTGATTGTGATTTCTACATTGTCCATTTTTTTCAAAAGAGTAATTGTTGTCATTTATGCTAATCACATGGCTAATGAAGAAGTAAGGCCATAAAGATAATTAAGAACTACTTAATTGTCGAGGTGTTATATAAGTGATGTTTTATTGGGGAAAGGCATGTAGATCGCAATTGTGATACTACATAAATCAATGAGTCGTGAACAAAATCATTTCTATAAGACTTATTTGTTGTATACCACAAATCTTTGGAATAAAATGCTGACAAGATAAGTGTAGATGTTAAAGTTTTCTCAAATTCGATTCATGGGAGTGTAGATAATTGATACTTTTTCCATCTTGTTCTCATGTCATATTTCCGATGTCCCTGTCCTTATCCATTGCCTTAATAATATGCCAAAAGGAACCTTATGAGATAGGATTGATGGGTAGTCTAAGGGGCTTATGATGTGGTAAAAGTATCCAAGAAGTCGGGAAAAAACCTGTTGGTTAACCACCCACCATAGGCTGTGGTGGCACCTATTGTCTGCCCATGGTGCTCATAGGATGTGCCAGCTATTGAAATTTCTCCAACAATCCCTCACCATTTCAAAAGTAGGAAGATCCAATCTTGAGTTTTCTTGCTCTGCACCATACCAAGAATGAGAGAAAATAAGCTTTTGAGAAAACAAGGAGACCTATGTATCATGAAAGTATCTTGCGGTTTGAACTTTTACTCAGTAGACATAATTCCAATTGGTCTGATTGTAATAGCAGAATATTTTTGAACCATACATCCTTTCTGACTAAATAGATACATCTCACACATAAATCTCAACATACACTTACAAATTTGATAGCATTTGAGGTCATGTGTCCATATCCTTAATAAGTGCATCAAGCCAAGCCTTTTTTTACCTTTTGAAGCGGCCAAACTTCATACTCACATAGGTAGGCGCTTTATATTCTTTAGAGTATTTGCCTCCATATATTATGCATACCAACTTTACTATTGAAGCGTCTATCAAGAGCATTTCTTCACCCCGTTTTACTTATATACATACGGGCAATTCAAGTACTTGAACTTGGGATGGAATGTAAATAAAATAATGCTTGCAACCATCCATATGGCATGTTTGACCACATTGAACTCAAGACTTGGCATCATGCTAAGTATGAGTTGGGCACCTACCATTAATCATCAAATAATGGGCTCTTACCCATCCCTATTGTTAACGTCACCGGATAAAAACATCATTGCATGACCTTAAATATGTCATAGTATATGCTCAAATCAGTTTAGCCTAGTCAATGCTTGTAAGTACATATATACATATCATTCCATGACCTTAAATATGACATAATCATAATTAGATATATCTAGACAAGTCTTACTGTAAATCATTCTCCAACTCTTAAGAAAGTACACCCCTACCATTAATGCGATTAAACCATCGTATTATAGGCGATGAGGAAAAACACACTATAAAGTGTGTGAACTTTTTGAAATGGATTCGTACAACTTTGAAATTAATGTGACACCCCCTTTTAAATCTCAAATATTTGGGCCAACAAGACTTATAAAGTTACTATTCATAACCATATTCTTTATCCAACTCTTATGGAGTATTTATATGGTTATAGTTTAACTCAAAATAGTAGTACTCACAAAACCCAAATTCTTTGTTTTCATGGAAATTGCATCCCAACTTATGTTTATTTACAAAATCAAAAATTCTTATTTTCCACAAAAATTATATTCTATTTCCAACTTATATGTGGTTAAAATATCATATGCTTGTTCGTAATCTTAACTAAATCCAATAATAATTGGATTGTTTATCTGGGTAACATGGCTGTACTTGCTAAAGCAAAATCATTTTAATTTTCCATGAAAATTGTATTTCCAAACATATGATTTTACCATCATAATCTAGTCCAATAATATTTGATTTTTTTTCATGGTTATGCGTACAGAACCAAAATCATTTTTGATTTTCCATGGAAATGGTATTTCCAAGCATATGATTTTACCAGCATATATCATCAAATGAACTTTCCAAATTGAGGATTTCATTCCATATCTATGTCATCTCATAAATGATCTTACAAACATATGATTAGACAAACATATCAATTTTGGTGTATAACACATAACCATGGACTTTAAAAACACATGCATATTCATGTACATTTCTTCATACCAAAGAAATATCGAATCACACTTTGAGCTTCTAGCCATAACTTTCTGCGAATAAACTTACAATTGTAAGGTTAAGTCATGACCAAAGAAAATATAAACATGATGTGAGTAAACATTTGAATTATCACATAAACATACTCTTAAGTACCTTTTGGACATTTTTTGAGCGTACAAATTCCTTGCGAGGTCCTTGACCATTCTCCTAAGGTTCATCTCAACCAAGGGTTATACCATCCTCTATTTGTTAGGAATGCGCTCAAATTCGCATTGTCATCATTATAATTGTCTGGACTAGCTTGGGCATAATTCAAGGGGCAGAAAACCTCATGCTTGCCTGTGAGCTTAATCTTGACTAAGCATTTTGGTTTACTTTCTGTTTTCACTGCACTCAAGGATTAAGGATTGGAATTGTGATGGGGGGGTTTTGAAAAGATACTCAAAAGTTGGCATAAGTTCTTGGACTCCTTTGCTTGGGGCATCTTAATTCAAACTTTTGAGGTGTAAATTTATGGGCAATTTTGTGGATGGACTCATTTAAGGTGATGGGCAGTTTGATTGCTACCACAAGCGCATGGCTGTTGCAGTATAGTATTCGTATCGATCTCACAGTGACCAAGTATAGTGTATCGAGTTTTAACCTATTATAAAAGAGTAAGCAACCACAATTTTCAATCGGATGTCTCAACTACCACATTTTAACTATTGGAAATTCAATCGAACTAAAGACATCTAGGGAATTGCTTCACCTAGTAAAAAGTTGGATCGTTGGATATAGTTTTGCACTTTATCTAAATTGGATATTCTAATGAGTGCAATCAGACTAAAAAATTCAATCTTTTGTTTCGAAACAAATTGAATTAACAAAACTACACCAATTAACATTCTTTCAAATATCCTTGGTTTAGTATCGGTTTGGGATTCTTGATTGGTAATATTTTTTTCTTAACAAATAACTCTCTTTTAAGCAGTCGTTAAATTAAGTTCTAACTTGTTCTTCTAATAGTGAGTTTCTCCTTTCAGTACTTCACCCAACTATCTAGTGTATGCAAGAAAATCTAGCCAAAAATTGCACATAATAGTTCATCCACGAATAGAATTCAATCAAACCAATTGGATAAAATACAAATATTAAAAATTAGAGATCCAACATCAATACTTTGGCTAACAAGTCCCTAGATTACGAAAAACTACTTACACATAATGGAAAAATTCAACATTTACACAAAAGTTCAAGAAGAGATTAGAAGGGCAGAAAGACTTAGCAACAATGGTGGCCTTTAAACTTGTCAATTCGGATGGGCGGGTCAAATACAGGTCGAGTGTATTTGGGTTCCGGTAGAACACGGGTCGGGTGTATTTCGGGTTCGGGTAAAATACGGACGGATGTATTTCGGTTTTACGGATTTTGGATCAACCCAACGAGTTTAAAACGCCTTTTTAGTGAATTATTTATTTTTTTATCAAAATCAAAAATTTGGCATATTTATTATTTAAAATTGTCTATATTTAATGAACAAGCATTGTAATTGTAATTTTTTCAAAGAATATCAAAAATATCCAAACTTTTCAACATGATATATGAAATTCATGTATGGGTGGACAATGAGTCACGTTTGGATGGATTGACCCGCATATTAAAATATTAATAATTGGTCGGGTCATTCATGGGTCGGCCCATCTAAAGCATGTTAACGAGTCAGAACGGTTCGACCTATTAATAGCTCGTTTAATAATTTGATGTTTCATTAATTAACTTAGCATTACCTAATCAGGAATGCTTTATTAGTTCGTTGATCCTAATACGAACATAAGTTGGTCCATTGCCCAACATTGCATCAGCTTCCAGACCAATTGGAAGGAATCCAAACGAAAGAATATTATATACGCGTAAGAGATTTTAAAATGCGATGAGACATATTCATTTTACCAAAAATATAATGGTATGACTCGCACATTTTCAATACTTATCTAATTCAAAATTATTTTTCTTAATATTAGAGTTGTTTCATGGCCATTTTCTAAAATTGTATCATTTATAAGTTGTATATGACGTTGTTTTATAGGAAAAGACAGGAACCATTGTCTAATTTACGAAGGGATGCGATAATTGTATAATGTATTAACGTCTCTCTAAACGATTTGTTATAATGAAAAATTATTATTGTTAACAGGAAAAAAGTTAAAGAAACTAAAAAGTAAGTATATAATACTCAGGTCGAGCAGGGAAGTTCGGGTTCGGGTTCGAGTTTGACCCAAGAATTTACGGGTTTTTTGGGTTCGGTTTATTACAGGTTCGGGTCGAGAAAATCGTGTTCAAAACCCAAAATTTTCAGGCGGGTTCGGGTCGGGTTTTCGGGTCAGGTTAATTTTTGCCAGGTCTAGTGGCCTTCACTGGCTTCCCAAACTTCGAGCCTCCAAGCGCCAATCTTCCACTCATAATCCCCTTCTTACTCTTAAGAAAACTAGAAAAAATCCTAAAACTAATGATAAGAGTGAGAGTTGGATGCTTTGGTTTTTTATTCTTTCCTCCTTTTCAACCTATTTATGCATAAACTCAACCGTTCTCAGCCACAAGATGAAAAAAGACAAAGAGGCAAGCAGTTTCAGCCTTACCACGGACCGTGGCCATCAGCACGGAGGGTTCGTGGTCGCCTCTATCTTAGTATTATTTGGTTCTTCTTTATTCTCCATGGGCACGGTAAATTAGGGGCATTCATGGGAAGTCAAAATGCACTCAATTGCGGTCAAAGCAAGGGCAAAAGGTCCAAAAACCTACAAAACACAAAAAGAGCCATTCCTAAGTGTAAAGTGGGAAAAGGAGTATAGATTATAAAATAAAATACACAATTCTCTCTAAAAATGCAGCAAAATGAGCCTAAAATGGAGTGCATTCTAAGCATACATCAAACTTCCCCATGCTTGAACCATTGCTTGTCCTCAAGCAATCATGAAAACCAAAACTACAATGAAGAATTTCCTCCAGCAAGCATAAGTAGCAACATCAATAGCCTACGAACCCAAGAAGCTAACCCAAAAGTGATGAAAATATTGCAAAATAGGTGAGGGAATGAAGTTTTCAAAATAAGAACAAATGCCATCACATTAAACATTGAATTGATCACCCAAATAAGCTTAAACAATCATACTAGAACATATACTAGGGAGGGATAAAAGAACAGGTAGACCCTCACTTTAAGAATGAATAACTCACCACTCATGTGTTTAAAAATATAATGCTGTTCACTCAAATCGCATTCCAAAGAAATCAAATCTACCATAAGCTTGATAAGACTCTCAAATTTGCCACCACGAAAATGCAACGCATGTTAGACAATCATGAGGACTTTGATAGGGTTGGAATGGGTCTATGTGTAAAGGAAGGAGGTGAACAAATATGTTGGGATTTGTGGAGTTCAAAGCCAAACCCAACTTTAGACAAAAAAATACTCCTCACACCAAACACCAATATATCTCGAATACAAAAAGTAACCCCGACTTGGTCGAGTATGTGAAAAAAATGTTGAAATATAAAACTCATACCAAATCCTTGCACTATTTTGCCTTCTCTTTTTTTTTTTTTCTTTCAGGATTTTTTTGCTTTTTTTAAATTTTCTTTTGATTTTTGCTTCTATTTTTCTCTATTTTTTTTCCCTTTTTCTAGATAAGAGAAATTTTGCACTTTTCAATACTTTTTCTAACAACTCGCAAAATTCAACCAAATAACACTAAGGGAAATTTTGCGTTAATCCCTCTTTGCATTTAAACAAACCACACCCAACAGCGTCATTAACATCAACCAACTACTCCCAATCACTAATAAAACTCCATACTCTTGGTGAAAAGGTCGAACATGTATTCAACCAAGGTTCAATATTATAGGTTTGCATCAAGAAAAAACAAGGTTAAGGGTCATTGGTGGTAGCAAGGGATAAATCATAAAAAGGGTGGCTATTTGGTCAATGTAGCTCATAAATTCAAAGAATGCCTCAATCATATCGCCTAAACATGCATGTGAAATGTGATCTTGAACGAGAGTCGAAGCAAGTCCTAGAGATTTGAAATCAAGGAAGAGCCACACATGAAAAAGAATATGAGACTAAAATGATGAATTAGTCCAAATATGGCTCAAAGTCTCATGGGACAGCTGCCAAAGCGCAATTAGCTTTTTAGATCATACGTGCCAGATATTCATGCAAAGATTTATTGAGTAATCAAATCACAGTCCACACGACGAACAAAACATGAAGCACATTTTGAAAACTTATAGTTAAATATTTATTCACAAATGGGCATAACAAAAAGGCTCAAAATAAGCTACAGAAAGATACTTAGTCTAAGACTCATTATTGAAGGATTTTATTACTTTTTCTCCTTTTTTTGTGCTCCTTTTTGCTCTTTTTTTTTCCTTTTTTAATGACACACTAAAATGCAATGAAAAATTGTTGAAAATACCAAAATAAAGCTATACCTAAGAAAAGAAGCCTAAAAATAAAAAGAAAAACAAAATAATAAACTCAATGCAAACTACTCCTAAATGCAACACCTAAAATGAAAACTGCTCACACATTCACATCACATATACATATGCACACATAACTTCCCCCATGCTTGGACAAAACATTGTCCTCAATGTAAGGACATAAAAATTAATGGGGAAGAAGAAGAACTAAAAAGGAGGAGGAGGGGGAGAAGAAGGAGGATGGGGATAATAAATATGCCAGTCTCACCAAGTGTCTAAACGGACCGTAAAGTTTTGGACATATTGGTTTTAGGAGACAATTATCCTACGAAGCTCATTATGCCGCTCCTGGACAAAGTCACGGAGTACGGTATGTTCAGTTTGACTGTAAGCTCAAATGGGCTCTTGCTTCTCTTGAATGGACTAAAGGGTAGCATGCAAACCAGCATGATTAGAGGACGAGGACGGTTAGGATGAACTAGAGGCATTAAGGTGAGGCGGGGGAAGAGGAGTTGCGGTTTGTGCCAACTCTTCGTCACCCGACAAAAAGTATAGATTGGCCAAGTTCAAGAGAGTAGTTCGTTTAACATTACATAGAGGCATGAGACGGTTCCCAGGATAAATCCATTAAATACACCCAACCTCTATCTTACGAAATTTCATTTGCTCAAAAGCAGCTAAATTTAACCGCTCGAAACCGGAAACTCTATCGTCAGGGTTCGGTTCTATCCCTACGGACCTGGCAATGGGGGTAACAAACCCCTAATCACAATCCTCTGTGTGAAACTAGTGGCCACACTATGCAACTGATTAACCAAGGATGAACTAGGGTTAAGTCGGTCACCTTGGAGCATGCTATTAAAAAATTACAATTTAGACAGGCGAGGCACATTCAAACTATCCTCCCTAGCTAATAAACCACAAGCAATCAATCTTTGGGCTACTCAAATACAGGGGCTTCTAATGATAGTACCTTTAGAGTTGCTTGTACCAAACCGATGATCCCCAGAAATCTAATGGCAAAATGCATTTGGGTTAAATTCTTTAGGGACATGTCGATAAGGCAAGTCCATATTATACGAAAAATCGAATATGCTATTAAAGGCACTCAAGTTTAGTTCATAAAACTCCCTATTTAGATAGAAGGGAATGTATCCTTCTTAACAATGAGGCCCACTCATGATCTCCACATGTTATGTGCATAAAAAGCCAAGGGTGGGGTCACGATAAGTGTGGTCTCTAGTCTCTAAAAATTGCCCCATACCTCCCTTAGCAAACAACCAGTGGATATCATCCAACAAAGCCAATCTAACGAACAAATCTTTGTCATAATAACAAGTAGCAACAACCAAGTTACTACTCAAATTATTATATCTAGCAATATGTGCGAGATGTGTTAAATCAAGGGAGTTAGGGATATTACCTCGGTTTCATGCGTTTGCTGAGGTTTGGGAAGTCTGGGGTGCTCTTTGAGGTGCTTGACTAGATGTCCCTACTTCTTGGGCGGTTCTTCACTTCTTCTTGAGTGCTATGGAAATGGGGAATGGATGGGTGAAAGCTTAAAAATCTAAGTAACGTGAAAAATGGTAAAGAAAAGAACTAAAAATGCAAAATTTAAGAAAAGGAAGGTGAAATAGTAAGAAAAATAGAGAATTTGGAGGAATGGAGGTTGAAGTGAAGTTGTTAAAACTTGGGGTATGAAGATGGATAGAATGTTAGAGAAAGAGAGAAAGAAATGAGAAAGTTTACGAAGATTTAGTGAAAAAGTGAAGAAAATGAGAAGAAAGGAAAGAAATTTGAGGAAAAATGATGAAAAATTGAAGGTTTTAGAGGTGGGTGGTTATGGAGATCTTAGAGAGAGAAGGAGAGAGTTTAAAGAGAGAACAGGCAAGGGTTAAAAAAAGATGAAGTTGTATCGGGTCAAAAGGACATGAAAAACCCTTGATGCGGACAGAGAGCCTCACCACTGAACGTGGGGTCCACCATAGAGGGTCCGTGGTGAGCTCTGTCTTTGAATTTTCTTTTGTTTTCCAGACAGCTCCTGTACGAACTGGATTGGACACCATGAGGGATCTGTGGAGAGCTTTGGAACAGAGGCTAAAACTCTCTTATTATTATTGTTTTGAATTTTTGATGATTTTTCTTTCTTCTTACTGCTTCTTTGCTCACTTTGATTTTGTTTTCTTCTTTTTTTCTTTTGCTTTTTTTCTTTCTTTTTTTCATGCTTTTTCTGTTTTTTTTATCTCTGTTTTTTTCAAACAAAAATAAAACAGTACATACTATTAAAGAAAAGAAAAACTAGTAAACGAAAAAGACAACTTGGGTTGCCTCCTAAGAAGCGCTCTTTTAGGATCGAGAGTTCGACCGTCTCTTCTAGGAAGGATCGAGATTAGAAAGGTGATGGATGGTAGGCTTGTCAATAGGGTCCCATGTCAAGAAGAAAGAAATTTGTCGTTATCACGGACCTCAAAATCAAAATTACTCACTAGAAGGTACCATCTCAAGAGCTCGAGATAGAGGTCCTTCTTTGCCATCAAATGACTCCATTTAACGTGATCCATGTACAGAATGAATTTATCGTGGGCTCCATTAGGCGGGCCACTTCTAAGTTCGACTCCTAGGTCAAAGCCATACTCAATATCATCAATTTGAGGTATAGACTGCACTACTTGAGCAACTTGCAATAATCACTCATGGACACCTCATTAGTAGCATAAGTCTCATCCCCAACTATGCTAGGTGGAGTTGGTACATTGAACTCCACCCTAGCATAATCTAAGCTGAGGCCTACAGATGTAACACATTCAAATGCAGAAACATCAATATGCCAGCAATCATCAAATGAGCCAATCTCATAAAAATCCATATCTTCTTCTAAAGCAGATGAAGGAGAAAGGATATTCTGGTTTTCAAATAAGACAAATTCAACATGACTCTCCCCTACAGCAAATGTCGAACGTCCCCCCTTCACATTACTTTGTAACCCATAGTGGCCAAGAAGAGTCTCCGTAGAATAATCTGGGCATACGCATCTACGATCATATCTAAGATAATAAAGTCATCAAGCACATAAAAATCACCTACCTTCATGGGAACATTCTCTAAAATACCCAAAGGTCACTTCATGGAACCATCTGCAAATTGAAGTGAAATAGGTGTTGGTTGTAACTCGCCTAAACCAAGCTTCTAGAAAATGGGACAGGGTATAAGACTAACACTTACTCCAAGATCACATAAAGCCCTATCGATTCTCAATCGACTAACTAAACAAGCAATAGAGAAGTTACCTGGGTCTTTAAGTTTAGGGGGAAGCTCTTCAGGTATCACTAAATTACTCCGCCCTCCAAAGGTTGGATCCCAAACTTAGCATTTGTCTCCTCACTTACGGCCCTAGATGCCTCTCCACTTTCTCATGCTACATACTCGTAGACTCCTCTACCCCACCTTTCAGGGTAACACGGTTACATTGCTCGCGGGTATTTACCTCGAGCTTACTAGGAACTCTACCTGGGGGTGTAGATTGTAATAACCTGACCCTAACCCATATTTATTTATTTAAATCATATTTACTTATTTAATTAATCATGCTTATTTATTTAATTAATCATGTTTATTGATTTAATCACTCACGGTTATTTGTTTAACCGAATTATGTTTATTAATTCAAGTACACTCAATTTATATATTTATCGAATTACCTTATGTCATTTAAATTTTCCACTTTCATTTATCATATTTAATCATTGCAGTTGGGAAATGTTTCATTTGTTTCCTACTTTGCAATTCAAGTTTCATTAATTGCTAATTCAAGTTTCGTTGATTGATTAAATATCGGGTGAATCAATAATAGGCCTCGGTAAGTATGATTTAGTGACTAATTATTTTCTTACCTTTGGTAAACTTTAATCCCGAGCAATACAAAATTTTTCTAACACTTTAAATAATTTTTCAAGCCCGAACGTAGCTTGTTGGGCCCAAAACAAAAGCCCAAAACCTTGCTAACTTTGTTATTTCACTAATTACACATTTTAGTACCTAATTTTAATCAGCAAAAAGCTACTTTTTGGGTTAAAATTTTCCAGCCACATGTAGCTAATAATTGACAATTTTTACACACAAAAATTTAGTTAAAATAACAAATCCTAACTGTCCATTTTCTCTCTCTACCTCATGCCCCTTTTATAGAAGCTGCTGCCCCTTGTGCCGCCACTTCTGGTGGGTTTCGACCACTTTTTTGGCCACCTCCCAGCTGCTCCGACTTTCTGTTGTTGCTAGCTATTATGTCCAACCACCAAAATCACTCAAAATAGCCCCCTCCTCCCTCTAATTCAAGCCTAAAGGAAGGTAAAATCCTAATTTGATCTTGATGTGTTTTTGGTTTTTATGATTGTTTTAGTTATGTTTTAAGTTCTTGAGATCAAAATAGATGTTATTATATAAATTTATTGATTTTCGAGATATTGATCATGGTGGGGTTGAGCTTGAAGCATGTTAAGGTTAGAGTTTTGTCATGATCAAGTTAGCTTAATTCAAGTGACCGATGTGTATTGTTTTGCATATGATTTTATAATCTTTAGTCTTATTGATGATTATGATGATGTTTTCGGTGGTTTGGAATGATTTCAAGTGAGGATTTATGTGAAAAAAGAGGAGAAAGCAAAAACAATGAGGGATGAAAAGGACAGAAAATAGGGGTGACTTTGAGATTAAACTGGTAATGATTGGCCTACTTAAAAATTATGATTTTTGGTAGGTAGATAGGTCAGTGTGTTATATTTCAAATGCTTTTTGAATCGCATTAATCTGAGTTCTGTGGAAAACGTTATGGCTATTTTGCTAGAACTGTGTAGGTTCAACCAAAACTAGCACACTTATGTTCTAATCCCATTTTGGGAACCCTATTGTGTGAATCATATTTTGTGTTGCCAATGAAAGCTTTCTAGGACTTCTTAATCTTTCCATACTGGGATTTTACATCCCCATTTGAGGTCAAGGGTGAAAGTTATAAATTTTTGAAGTGAACTGACTTGCTTTGGTGCAAATTGGGCTGTTATTGCAATTTTCGTGGAGTGTATACTTAGAGAAAAATTCTGAAAAATTTACTGTAGATTGCCCATATGATTTTCGAATTTTTTATAAGCTTTCATGAATTTTGGTTGAGTATTTTGAATTTGGTGATTTTTGAAAGCATTTTGAGTAATTGTGTAAAGAGCAATAATAAAGATTGAGTGAGATTAATCATGCACTTATTTTGTGTATTTTAGGCCAAATAAGGTCATTTAAGGGGGAAATGAATATTCATGGAGCGTTTAGCTTGATTAATGAGAAAGAAGAAGATAGTATACAATTTGAGAGCTTGTTTATGAGCTTTGAATCAATTATGGATTTTACAAAGAAAATACCAAGTTTAGTGAGCTTAATAACTTCTATTGCATTCAATGACTCATTGGGGTGGAATTTTATATTTAATGGACTTGTGAATGAAATATGAAAAGTGGGAAGAATTTTTGACTCAGAAACCATATTTATTAGACCAAGTTATTATAGTTTGTGCTATTTTGAACCAAGATATATCTCTCTTAGCCTCAAACCTTCTTTACTTACTCAATTTAGAATGTATTAAATGTATTTATCGAGCCAATCTAGTGTAATCGCTGTTCTCTTGGACAAAGCTATACATCAGCGAGTTTAAAACCCGTATCAACAACCTATCTCAGAAAAGGCTAAAATCACTCTCCCATTTATCACCATCAAGGCCTTTTGCTTTGTAATCTCATTTATGTCATTCTGGTCCATTTTACTTTCATTTACTTTATATCGGATTTAAGTACTTTCATTAATTCAGTTTTGAAGTCATATTAAAATACCCAAGTTATGTACACCATTTAATTACTCAATTTCTATTGCACATACTTTTACTTACTCAATTATGTGAGTAAGGATCATTTGCTGACTATACATATCTACAATGACATTTATGAAACAGAGTCGAAGCCTAATTATCGTTCCCCATTATGCATAAGTGTTATCAAGTCAGAACATATTTATCAAGTCAGATGATATTTATCAAGTCAGATGACATTTTTTTTAAAGACTCAAGGTATGTCCACTGCCTATTTCTTCATAAAGCAGAACATGTTTATCAAGTTATAACTCTTAATGAGTTTATCAATGAATCAGTTTATACAGCGATTTGCCATTTAACTTGTGACCCTGTCAGTTATAATCTATAGGGTATCAGCCAATCGTTTACCCGCACGGCTTCAGGCCAACTTTTGATCGGATTGGCAGGTGACACCTCTGTATAGATCATATCATTGCAAGGGGTTCACATCCAGATAATAATGAGCAATTCAGGTTTATATTACTTTCATTTTCATTGTTATTGCGAACTAAATGAATTACAAAGGCGGGTACCCATCAATAGTATTTCTACACTCATTTTACAATACAGGAATGCATGTACTGAGTTTTAGCTCAACATTTCGAATTGTTTTCATGTTTTCCATTCTAGTTGATGAAGTATCACATGTTTCTCCATTTAGCAAGCCCTTTTGGAAGTCATTAGATGCTCACAGTAAATTCAGCATAGCATGAATGTTGGGATCGACTTCAGTGTCAAGTTAGGTCTATATTCAATATACTTGTGTAGTGTAGAGTGGGAGTTAGTACATGGTATGATTAAGTCGATTGTATTGAAGTTGACCTATTATGGCATTTGGTCTTGGAATGTTTCAGTTTAATAGATATAGTCATTTGAACATGAGTTGCAAGATTAAATAGTTTCAATAAGCCTTGTTCTTATTAGGACAGCGGTAGGGCCTTCTATCATTAAGTCTTCCGCTGCAGTTCTTCGTAAATCATGACATTAGCATTTTGGGGGCGTTACATAGATGAAGAAGTAGCTTGTTGAGAGATTTGAGATTCTAACATCTTATTATGAGTAGTAAGCACATCAACCTTAGAGGCTAATTACTTAATATACTAATGTTGCTTTTGCTGTGGAAAAAGCATATTAGTTCTAAGTTGGATTTTTGAGATGTTTGATAAGGATAAGAAGGTCTTTAAAACCCAGGAGGTGGTCTAAAATTCATTTGACGCATAGGAGGGCCATTAAACCTGCAGGAGAAATTGGGTGATTCGTCTAACCAGGGTTATAAGTGTTTGAGAATGGGTCATTGGTCGATCTAGGATTAAAATTATTGACATAGTTGACTGGTTCACTAACATCTAGAGCAAATGGCCTCCCAACTTGACAATTCACAGTCAAATGATTAACTGACCCACAAATCTCACATGATGAGGAAGGGGTACTTGAACTAATAGAATTAACATTCGTTCATTCTAGCTTTTAAGACATGACATCTACCTTAGCTGAAAGCATAGTGATAGCATTAAGTTCCAACTTACCTCCAACCCTCTTGGGTTGGCTTCGCTCATTAGGCTATTGGTAGTTATGCAACGCCATTTCTTTAATAAGATTCTAGGCCTCATCTTTAGTTTTGATCATAAGTGTACCTCCTGCTGCTGCGTATATAGTAGACCTTACAGGTTGGGTGACTCCATTATAAAAAACTTGTACTAGCATCCATCGTTGAAGGCCATGGTGTGGACATAGCGTTAATAGGTCTTTGGAATGCTCCCAGGCTTCATAGAACGATTCGTCCTCTCTTTGAGCGAAAGTAGTGATATGGTTTCTCAAACTTGCCATCTTACTAGGAGGAGATAATTTTGCAAGAAAGACTTTGGTGAACTCATCCCATTTTGTGATACATCCCTAAGGCAAAGAATAGAGCCACGCTCTTGCCTTGTCCCTCAATGAAAAAGGAAATAACCGCAATCTTATAGCATCAATTGAGACACTATTGAGCTTTAGCATGTCACACACCTTTAAGAATACCGAGAGTTATGGGTTAGGATATTCTGGTAGGGTGCCTCCAAATTGGGCTTGTTGCACCATAGTGATAACAGTCAGCTTAAGCTCGAAGTTATGGACTTTCACATTAGGTCGGGTGATACTAGAGGCAATGCCCTGGACTCCTGGGGTAACAAAATTCCGAAGTGTCCTTCTTTGGTCATCTCCACCTCCTGCCATCGTTGAAAAGGCTTCTTGAGCTTTGGCTCTTTGTTCTTCTAAGTTCAACTTCTTCCTCCTAGAGCGAAAACTCCCTTCGACTTCTGGATCGAATTCAAATGGAAATGGACTTTACATATAAGTGACAAGATCCTACAAAAATCGCCACAAAACACTACCAACGCAAATTAAGATAATAAATATAAAAAGAAAAAAGACAAAAAATACTTAGTCAATCTAAATAGGCGAACTCAATATCCACAAAATTGGTCTTTAGCAACGGCGCCAAAGACTTGATTGCTACCATATCGATCCCACAAAGTACAAGTGTAGTCTATCAAGTTTTTACCTATTATAAAAGCCTAAGCGACCAAAATTCTCAATCGGATGTCTCAACTGCCACTATTTAACTATTGGAAATTCAATCGAATTGAAGACATCTAGGGAATTGCTTCGCCTTATAAAGAGTTGGATTCTTAGATATAGTTATGCACTTTATTTAAATGAGATAATTCTAAAGAGTCTAATCAAACTAAAAAATTCAATCTTTTCTTTCGAAACAAACCGAATTACCTAAAGTAACCCAATTAACATTCTTTCAACTATCCTTAGTTTAGTCTTGGTTTGGGACTCTTGATTGCTAATATTTTCCTCTTAGTAAACAAGTATCTTTCAAGCAGTCGTTAAATTAAGTTCTAACTTGTTCTTCTAATAGTGAGTTTCTCTTTTCAATACTTCACTCAACTATCTAGTGTATGCAAGAAAATGTGGCCAAAACTTGATCACAACAGTTTATGCACAAGATAGAATTCAATCAAACTAATTGGATAAAGTGCAAATATTAAAAATTAGAGATCCAACTTCAATACTTTGGCTAACAAGTCCCTAGATTAAGAAAAACTACTCATACATATTGAAAATATTCAACATCTAGACAAAAGTTGAAGAAGAAATTAGAAGGGAGGAAAAACTTAGCAGCAATGGCGGTCTTCAACGGCTTCCCAAACTTTAAGCCTCCAAGTGCTAATGTTCCACTCAAAATCCTCTTCTTACTCTCAAGAAAACTAGAAAAAAATCCTAAACCTAATGGTACAAGTGAGAGTTGGATGCTTTAGTTTTCTATTCTCTCCCCCTTTGCAGTCGAAACAAACCCTATTTATGCATAAACTCAGCCGTTCTCAGCCACAAGACGAAGGAAGATAAAGAG
>JAKOGI010000447.1:377500-502500 GCA_029747015.1 Carnegiea gigantea | reverse complement strand
GGAAAGTTGTTGTTTGTCTTGCAATGGCAAGAAAAGAGGCTACAAGTGGACAATCGATTCTTTGTAGCAGTTGGGTGTCATCTTCGGAGATGAATGCTTAATTAAGATACTAATCAAGATTTATATAGATTAACCATACTCTAATAAAATGATGTGTGATTAACTAAGCAAGCAAGCATGAACAAAGGGTAAGAAAACGACTACTTGCTACACTAGATGTGGAATCTAAGGAACAAACAATAACAAATAAGATCAACTAGCAACTAAGATAATCAAACAAGAAGCAAGCACATATCTGGCCGAAAGAACTACCTGACCATCAAAGAAACAAAATACGTGATCAAAGCCATCTTAGCACAACATTGTCAAACTTCCTCATAAGAATTTATTACAAAGAACTATTTACTTCTGGCCACAACTAAGAAAGTAATAAATAACTAAGTAAACTAAAATAATAGCAAATAAATAGAGAAGTGAGGTAGAGAAATATGACATAGGTAAGCACATTCCAAAAAGTAAAGTTTTAAACTACAATGCTGTCCTATTGTCTTTCTCCCTATGCCCCGAAGGTATAATCAGGAAAGAACTAAGCGTCTAAGGATGAAACCATTTAAAACTAGAGAAGATTAGTAGAAAAAGAGAATGGAAGAAAGATGTCGATCCCAACGTTAGGATCTGTCACCCTCAAGGCTAATTACAACTTTGGGCTTGTAACTGACTTGGATAAAAATAATATGCAGAAGCTAGTAAATCAAAGACTCTATAAAATGGGAAAAAAATTTGCTTAGAGAGTATGAGCTATTTAAACCAAAAAGCGACGAAATAAGAAATTTATTCAAGACATTCATATGATCCAATTTTGGCTAGTCTCTGCCTAAGGATTACACATAAGATTTCAACCATTTGTATTTATCTACTTCAAGATATACTTATCATGAGTACCCTAACTCCTTTTATAAAGTTAGAGTTCTCCTAAAGCACTCTGATGAGCTTAGTACCTACAGTGTCCTTGCTACTATGGTGGACAACACCACATCTGTACAATACTAGTGTCACTTACTCTCTTACAAATACCACAACATAAGAAATTCATAGAATATGCTTCGAGTACAAAGTTTACCAGTGTTTCTATCAACAACCTTAATCAATATGCAAGTGTTGTAACTTTTAGCCTATGAACGAGTCCTTTATTTGTAGACAATACAAATTAGAATGACCCTCTAGACATAGGTTAGTTAGTCATTACAAAACTTCTTCAATTTTAACCCTTAATCTTGAAGTGCAAGATTCATTCACAGACCCTGACAATTCTTCACGGCGACTGAAACTTGCTTTACTTGGTTAGGCAATGTTACGTCAATGAGATTTACCATCTATAATCATTTTTAGATTTAACATAATGTCCTCAATTCTATCATTAATTGCCTATTGTTTTAATCCCATCTTGGGCTGTGTTTGGCAATAGTGTTTTGGATAGTGTTTAGTATTTTGATCAAGTCAATAGAGTAATCAGTTAATTTTTAGTGTTCGGTAATATAGTATTTTGACTAGCATTTTAAATAGCATTTAACATTTTAAGTAGAGTTTTTGAAATGCTAATAGTATTAGCTTTTGAGAAAGTAGTCACTACAAAAATATTGATTTTTAGTAGCAATTTATTTGTGGCATATGTAAATGTGCTACAATAATCCTAAAATTATAAAAATAAAGTAGCAAAGGGGATATTGCCACAAAAAAGGGGGTATATTGTAGCAATTAGTGAAATATGCCATAAAAATATGTTGGCAGGCGCGGTACGTTTTGAGTGACTAGAAATTCCCTCTCTTTTTTTTTTTTAGTTTGGTAAGAGTTTTGCAGAGCTTTATTTCCTAATTCCTAAAACTACCTCTGCTTCAACCTCATGGCTCCCACATTGGTTCCCAAATCCTCAAGCTTCCTAATTCTAGTATGGGTTCCTAAATCCTCAAGCTTCCCAATTTTAGTCTGGGTAGGCATTGGTTATTTACAATTCGCACATATATATATATATATATATATATATATATATATATATATATATATATATATATTCGCTTTGTCGATTCATTCATCATCCAAAATCGAATGATCCTCCATAGATAACGAGCCCGAATTGAAGTTATGTGAAGTTTAAAAGAGCCAGGTATGTGTATCGTTCCACTTTCCTGTCAAATTCGAATTGGAAATCCCTAATTTTGATGAGCATAGTCTTTTTATGAATATGATTAGGGTTAACAATTTGAGTTGTTGCTGATTGCAATAAGTGCAGGTGATGCTATTCTTCCAATTTATTTCTGAATTCAAATGAAAATCCCTAGTTGTTCTTCACTAAATTGTTTTTTTCCCCCCTCGATTACATGTGGTCTTGTAGGCATTTTCTTGAAATTCAGTCTACTGTTTCTCTAATTAGTTCAAAATCAGTTCTTCTCCTTATTATCAAGTACTTGCTGTTGGAATGTAATTCTTGCTTCTTTCTCTCATCATAAGTTTAGTATTTGAAACTAGGTTTTCAAAGCTTAGGATCTATTCTTATAGCTGTTTTTGAGATCCCTATTGTATCATAATTGTTTCATCTGCATGGTGATTGATTTTCCTCTCGATTTATGACTTTTATGGGGCATATTTCACTAATTGCTCTATAATATACTAATCTAGACAGTTGCTATACTTCCCTTTTGGACTTGTAGACTTTAGGTGTTTTTAGACTTGCTTTATAATATACTATTGTATCAGATTCTATGGCTTGTGGACTTTGGGTATTTTAAAACTTGCTATGTAATATACAGTTCCCTCTCCTATTGTGAATAGATATTGTAAATCAACTTCTTTCCTATTTCCTGTCAAATGCTTACATAGCAGACATCTTCTCCAATTCTAGGTAGTTATTTTTTACTTATATAACTTACCTCTCCTTCCTTGATCCTTCCTCTCAAAATCGCCTCCCATGGTCAGTGAGTAAGAGTTGAATGTGTTTGCAAATTCGCATAGCAGGTGTGTCTCTCTTTAACTTTATTCGAACCACAAATTCCTAAATTGTAGTAATTCGAATTAGTAATTCGATTAGAAATTCAATTATTTAATTAGGGCTTCATATCTCGATTACCACTATTTGGGGATAGCTTCACTATTCTTATCTTCAAGACTTGAAGGCGTTTGTAGATTACAGCACCAGGTATGCCTCTCTCTGACTTCATTCGAATCAACAATCCCTAGATTGTAGTAATCTAAATCAGTAATTCCCTTGGAAATTCAATTATGTGTAATTAGGGCTTGACATCTTGATCGCTGCTGGTTGGGGATGGCTTCATTATTCTGATCATTAAGACTTGCTGATATCAAGGTAAAAAGTCCTGTTTCATTGCCTCACTCTGTGGTTTATTATAAGTTTGAGGTTAGATTCAATTCCCTTTTCTTTTGAAAATCAACATCGAGCAATTAGATGGTTGGTATTGTTGTTGTGTAATTTTATTAGTAATTGTTGATCTTGTTACTTAGTTTAGAAAAATTGGATTTGTTGGGATTATAAAATCACTAGTTCTACGATGGAGGTTTTGTCAAACAATGGCTTTTATGTTCATAGCATTACTTAGGATTTAACTGTACAACTATCAAATCTCTCTGTGCAAGTTTTTTATCTTCCATACCTCACTTTATTATTTTGAGTGAAGTTTCATTGCTTTTATACATACTTTTATAGGTAGGTAGATAGAGAAAGAGTTTTGCCCCTCTGGTTCATAATCGAAGTTGGCTTCCTTTTTTTGGGGGGGGGGGGGAGGAGGTAGATGTAGGAGAAAGGTAGATATTTAAGAAAGGTATACACTTAACTTCTATGCATTATAAAGTAGTTAAAATATAGACAACATCAATATTATTGTTAATAATGGAAGCATTATAGCTTGTGTCTTCACTTACTTATATCTTTTATCTATGATAAAATATATATTGAATATATAGGTTCAAATTAGGTAGGATTACCGAGCACATGACTTGGATATGCTGTCATGCTTTTGTAGCATCATGAATAAAATAGATGAAGACCAGTTCATTAAGTCTTCCTTCACCCATGAAGGTCCCATTTACAACTTTCGTATAGTGTAATGGCTTTCTTGCAAGAATGAGAACATACCTGCCTAAGTAAAGGGAAAAACTGACGTGGTTTATATCCTAAGTCAGATGACCTGATTGTATGTCTATTGTTCCTGTATCCATTGTGCAACCTACTTCAGTGGTCGTAGATTATGTACAGACCATTTAGAATGGTGTGCAGCTTGCATAATGTCATTCTAGTTAAAAACATCCCCTATTTTCTTATAAAGTACAAAGGTAATCTGCCTAGGAAGTTATACTTAGCTTTTTAGAACACTAACTATCACTAGATAAATAAAGGAATTAAAGGGTACTTTTTGAATAAGAAGAAATATTATGTATGATTTTAGAAGGAGCTTTAGTTGAGTTGGACTATGATACATTTTGAGTGTATTATGATTAAGTAATCTACCTAGGAAGTTATACTTAGTTTTTTGGAACACTAACTGTTAATGTGTAAAGTAATAAAAGTTAGATTCTGCATATTAGTATCTACAAAATTTGCCTTTAAGTGACTTTTTTTTAATGTTTAATTTTGAGAATAGTTACAAAAATTGTAGACATTTTCGACAATATGAGACAAAAGATTGGTTTTGCTAATTTGGATTAGACTAACCTCTGTTGAGGTTCAGGCTGCCTTATTTAGGCTTATGTTTGAAGCTATTAGGGTCAGGTTTATGCTTGTTGAATGTTGTTTATTGAATGTTCTTTTTGTTAATTATTGCATACTTATTGTAGTACCTTTTGGATTGAAGAATTAGGGATAACAATCTCTTAAAAAGTAGTCAGAATGGATTCCTGGTACTAGTAACTTGTATTTTCTAAATTAAATGTGTTGAAGTTTCAGTAAGTGTGATTGTGTTACTAATTTGAGTTTTATATGTGTAACATAATGAAAAAGATTGATACCAGGCCTGTTTTTGGGAATAAAATGATTCAAGTAATAGACTAATCTAAACTTGAAGTTTCTTGGTCCAAGCAAACACCCCATACAAATATATTCTGTCCCAACCAGGCCATTATTTTCGCCAAGAGCTGCTGACTATATAAGCAACGAAAAAATAAGTGTGAATGTGTCTCAGGCTCACTAAAGTTGGGCACCATAATTATGTTCTAAATAAATCAGCATATATGAATTTAGTTTGTATAATTTTTTTTTTTTGGGGGACAATGTTTACAACTTATCCATATATGGTCACCTTTTAATAGTTTGTATAATTTTCTAATATTAGCACCCTTATAATGTCAGATGTTCAATATCCTAATTTCTTTTTATGTAGGGAGTAATTAGTTTATATTTTAAGTGACAGATGAATAGAGATCGAAGTTGGATGAACTGGAAGAGTTATAGATGTAGACAAAAGCCATAGTGTATAAATGGGCTTAATGAATTTCTTGACTTTGCATTTGCCAATGTGGCTAAGGAGGAGAAAATTAGATGTCCCTGTGTCAACCGTGATAATTTTTATCATCAAAGTAGGAAAATAGTTTTGTTTCATTTGCTGCACGATAGAATATTGAGAAATTATAATCCATGGGAGTTTCATAAGGAAAAATCAGCTGTTGAAGAGCATATTAGTAAAGGTGATGAGGATAAAAGTGATGCAGAAGAGTGTGTAATCCAAAAGAATCAGGAGAAGCCGTAGATGAGACATTTTCTATGTTACATGATATGACAATTACTAGAGCTTTTTTTCTACAATGAGTGAATCTGAAAGATTAGGTGCTCCTGGTATAAGCGATTCACCTGAATTACTTGAGAAATTTGGTAGGCTAGTTAGAGACGCTGAGAAAGAGCTATTTCCAGGTTACGAGAAATTCTCGAAGTTCGAGTTTATGGTACATCTACTTCATATCAAGTGTCTTTGTTGTTGGAGCAATAAATCTCTCACAATGATACTTGAACTTTTAAAAAAGGCATTTGATTTTGATGATACTTTTCCAAAGAATGCCTACGAAGCGCAAAAGTGTACTTGTGAGCTTAGGTTGAGTTATGTGAAGATTGAAGCTTATAAAATTGATTGCATACTTTATTGAAAGGAGCACGAAAATGCAAAAAAATGTCCTAGATGTGGTCATCCTAGGTGGAAGGATAAGAGGGAAAAGGAAGGGATGTTCCTTATAAGGTATTACATTACTTTCCTCCTATACCAAGGTTATAGAGATTATTTATGTCTGCTAAAACAGCATTTCACATGCGATGGCACAAGGATAAATGTCCAGATGATGGGATTTTACGGCATCCTGCTGCTTGGAGGTCATTGGATGCATCTTTTCCACATTTTGCATCATATGCTCGAAATGTGAAATTAGGTTTATCCAGTGATAGGTTCACTCCATATGCAAACATAAACTCAACATATAGCATTTGGCCTGTTTTGTTAGGTCCTTATAACTTGGCCCCATGGATATGCATGAAAAGCCCTATACTATGTTAAATATGATAATTCCTGGTAAAACTGCTTCTGGAATCGATATTGATGTGTACCTATAGCCATTGATTGATGAACTTAAAATGTTATGGGAAGATAGGGCAAATACTTATGATGCTTTTAAAGCTGAATATTTTGTTTTGCATGCGGCTTTGTTATGGACAATAAATGATTTTCCTGCCTATGGAAATCTCTCTAGGTGGAGTGTGAAAGGATGTCTAGCTTTTCCTATATGTGATAAAGATACATGGTTAAGATACTTGCCTTATTAGAATAAACAATGTTACATTAGACGCCGTAGGTTTTTGGAGCTTGATCATAGATGGAGATAGGATAAGAAATCTTTTGATAATCCTCCTCCTAAATATATGTTTAGGACTGATGTTCTTGAGCAGATTCACAGCTTTGAAAATATCAAGTTTGGAAAGGTTGGGTGTAAGAGGAAGCAAATAAAACCTAAGTTGGTTTATAACTGAGAAAACAAAAGTATCTTCTTTGAATTAGCATATTAGAGTAAGAACTTGGTTCGTCAAAATTTAGATGTTATGCATATTGAGAAAAATACATGTGAAAGCATATTGGCTACTATCATGAATATACCGGAAAAAAAACAAAGGATAATTTGAAATCTCGTTTGGATTTGGTGGATTGGGAAATTAGAAAGAGCTTGCATCCTAAGAAGGTTGGGGACATATACGAAACCCCCAAAGCAGTATTTGAATTAAGTTTGAATGAAAGAAAGGATGTATGTTGATTTTTAGCTGATTTGAAAGAGCGAGATTGATATTCATTGAACATAGGTCGATGCGTAAATGTTATTGAGGGGAAAATAACGGGATCAGTAAAAAGTCATGATTGTCACATTTTTATGCAAGACTTACTAGCACCCGCCTTTTGTGGGAAATTAGACAAAGATGTGTATGAGGCTCTTGTGGAGTTGTCTTTATTCTTTAAATACTTATGCTCAAAGGCATTGAAGGTGGAGGTGCTAGAGAGGTTAGAGGAGAGCATTGCTATTACTCTTTGCAAATTAGAACATGTCTTTGTTCCTTCTTTTTTGGACATCATAGTGCACTTGACTATCCATTTAGGTACAGAAGCTAAATTTACTGGACCTGTTCAGTATTGTTAGATGTACCTATTGAAAGGTATTGTGATTTTTAATTTTTTTTTGGTTTTGATGGCATATATTAATGTTTGGGATCATATAGTGTATAATTTACAAACTTTGACTTGTGGTTAGGCTCATGCATACATTAAAAGGATATGTGCATATTAAAGCTCATCCTAATGGGTCAATGGCAAAAGCATATATTGCCGATGAGTGTTTAACATCTTATTCGAGGTATTTGCATAGAGCCAAGACTAAGTCTAATCATCTGGATAGGAATAAGGATGGAGGAGGAAGCTAGCATTAAGGACTATCAGTTTTTATGAAGTTGGGGAAGCCATTAGGTCAGGTAAATATCAAAGTCCTTTCCTATGACGATTGGGATCGTGCTGACCTCTGTGTACTAAGAAATTGCGAGGAAGTGCAACCTTTCATGGAGTAGGACATTTAGAATGTGAATGTATATTCTAATTTTGTCTAAACTTTCATTATAGAAAATATTGATTGTGTTTGTGTTCATGGGGAGTGTGAAAGTATTGATGCATCACAAAGATGTAATTTTAACAAGTGGTTTGAACATGGAGTAAGTAAATACGATAGCTATATATGTAATACACACAATTATTTAATACAGATAGTTATTAAACCTTTTTTTTTCCTTTTTTAGATTACCCTGTTGTGGAATTAACATGATGAAAGAGCAAGTCATGAACTCTTAATTTTGGCGCAGTGTCTTCTAAAGAGAATTCTTTATTATGATGGATATATCGTGAATGGGTATAGATTTCATACAAAAGCACGAGCCAGAAACCTTAGCACCCAAAATTGTAGTGTTGTGGTTAAAGGTGATATGCAAAGCGGAGAAAAAGACTACTATGGTATATTACAAGAGGTTGTTGAATTGGAGTATGATAGCAAGCATGAAATTGTTCTATTTAAGTGTGACTGGTTTAATGTATGTACTAAAAATCTAGGAATCAAACAAGAAGCATATGGCATAACTTTAATAAATGTAAAACATTTTCTAAAAACAAATGAGCCATATGTCTTAGCTTCTCAAGTTGAATAAGTATATTATGTGAGGGATCACATTCATCAAAATTGGCAAGCGGTTGTGAAAACAAATCCTCGTACTTTCTATGATATCCCTTCTGAAGATGAAGATGAGGAAGCTAAATCAAATGTGGATGGTGGTGAAGCAGTTGGAGAAGCTCATGTCCCACTGGCTAATGATGGTACAATGTCTTTGGTTAGGGCTGATATGAATCCAGATGTGGTATATGCAGCAATTGTGACACAAGAGTTGTAGCGTCATAAGAAGAAAGGCAAAATGCAAGCTCTTGATGATAGGAGTGAATATGAGTTAAGTGATGAAGAAGACATGCTATTATTTGCCGATGAAATTCAGAATGAGCCACTTTAAAGTGACATCATTAATTAAACCTGTCACTTGCTAATGATTGTATTTTTGTTGAACCTTTTTTAGTAGTTGGATAATTCATAGAAAGCATGTCTAATAAGTGTTTGTGTCTGATTCAGTCATTATTTCATTCGTTTCATATATATAGCTGTTGTTTCCTTTCTTTTTTGGAGCAAATTAAAGGTAAGTGCAACTGCAAAAAATAAATTCTCATAGTCTATCCAGGCGTTCGGACACTGCAGCTGCTGCTGCCGCCTATGCAGTGTAGTCGGATACTAGTAGCAGCAGCTACTGCTTGTGCAGTGCAGTTAGAGATTGTGTTTTATTTCTTCTATGCAGTTTGAGTTTGCTAGATATCCTTGCTTTAGTTATTTGTAGTTTTCTCTTTTACATGCTCCTCTGTAAGAAGATACAAATGTATCATTTAAATCTCAATGTCATCATTGGTAAGTGTTATTCTATTTATATCTTTTCATTATGAAGTTCATTAAAAATGTTGTCTATGTAATTTTATCTAACGCTTCTACTTGCGTTATTATTTTAGATCAATCATGTATATCACTTTGGACACTTTACGAACTATGGCAAAACCTAAAAGGATTTTAAATTCATCTGGTGCTGGAGACCCCAAGAGCAGCATCAATGAATATAAAAGGCAACGTCAGATGACTATTGAGAAAAATGAAAGGAAATTTATGGAACTTGGAATACAAAGGACATAAACATCAATGAGAAGAACCATGAAACCATCCAAAGGCAAACTGAGGGAAATAGTGACGAAGACGATGAGTGCAAGCTGATGGAATATGAAAGATTGCATGCAGAATTTGAGGATGTTCCTTTTGATACTCTAAGAAACAATGTCCGCATGACTTCATTTGAAGGTCATGTGACTAAGACCAGCTTAAGTAATGGCCATGACACTTAGATAATGTGTTTGGTACACAAACTGAAAAATCACATTGGATTTTTGTGCCATTTTAATCGTCTATTTGTTAATTTTTTTATTCTCTATATTAGGTAAAATGCACAAACCTACAAGATTAAGTTCTGGACATGAAAATGAAATATTGTGTTCCTCAGGTGAAGCTGGATTTGATATTTTTGTTTAATTATGTAATAAACTATTGTGTTACTTATTTAATTACGTATGTAGGTGAAAGAGTTCATGTTGAGTTAAATGATGTTGTACGTGCCAACGAAGGAAGTAGTTTGTGTATGCCCATATCAGATAGACAAGTGCCAAGGATAAGATTATCTCTTTCACGTAGAGAGAATGACTCAAATTACTTCAATGATAGAGGTAACCCAGGATAAATCTCTCTCACTTTCTCACATATATAGAGATCATCAATCTTTTTTCTATTTTTTGTTTCCTTTTTTCTTTCGATGCTTGGGGGGGCAGAAGCATGTGCATCTTGAATTGCATAAGGAAAACACTTGTTATAGCTGCACAAGATAAGAATTAAAATTATAGAGTTTAAATACTTTGAAGAGTATGCTGAAGTATTACTAATTTATATAATATATAATAGTAATCATTTTAAAACTGTCAAATGCTGCCCTCCACTTAATTCACGGAGTTTTATGTAATCTGAAGCATCCAAATTACTCTAAAAACAATATCAACCATTAATTAAATAAGCATTTTCCTTCTTTTAAAAAAAAAAACTCAATAACAACCCACAACCACATTTGGCTACAGTGAGCAGTTACGAATGAGAGCTCTATGTCTCCACGTCTGTCCTGAACTCGCAATTCAGCACGTCTACCAACCCGCTTCGCATGCTCTCTGTCTCCCTCTCTCACACAAGCTTGCTTCTTTCGAGTATTCTTTGTTCCTCTTTGGCTACATCTTTGATTGTTTTGCTGGCATCATTTATCCATGCCTGAGAGTTTGAGATCAAATTTCCCAGAAAGGCTCCAAGTCAAGGTACATATTACTAATCTTGATTGAATTTAGATTTAATTGGAGGATTTGTTATTAATTTCAACCATGTCAATTGACAATGTGATTTGGGTTTTGTGAATAGGGTTTTTGCTATTCTTGACCGTTCTAAAAGAAAACAAGGTGTTTCTTTTCTATAGTTTGACATTTAGGGCATAATTTGTAGTTTTGTTTTTTGCATAATTTGACGTGGGTTTGTGCTACTAGTGTGTGATATAAGCCAAAATGTTTGTTGTTGGTGTAAAGTTAGAGAGAAAAAGACACTTTCTTGTCAGATTTGCATTGTTTTGATTTGCATTCAATCAGTAATGGGGAAGGCAGTGGAATTGCAGGCCATAAAAGGAAGAAGCAATCTCTAAGTTCTATAACAGGAGGTGCCATTTTCAGCGCTTCAGAAGTAGAAAGTCGTAGATTATGGTGGATTTATTGAAAATTAGATTGGGGGAAGGATTACTCAAAAGATAAACTCCGTGAAGCATAAGAAGAGAGGAAGAAAAAAAGACGGATGGTTTGACAGCTGGTTCTTTGGGTGAAGAACATGTTAATTACACTAATTTGCTTTCAACAAATTCTAGTAACATTTCTTGGACTGATTTTAGTGTAGATTTAAAATAGCAAACGTCATTATAATTGCCTCTCTTTCTATAACTAATTATAGGTTTAGGGTGCTTTTTATTTATTTTGAAAGTAGAATCTAAATTTTGTTCTGCTTTTCCTGGTTAGTACCCAACTTCTTATGTTGAGGAGTGATTTGCAACAATCATCCCCCTTACCCCCATGTATTTCTCTTTACTTATCTCCCTCTAAAATGCAGACTTTTTATACATGAGGGCAAAGCACTATAGACTCTACAGCTCAACTGCTGGAACAGATGCCATAGGGACTCTGCATATGATATTAGACTTTCATTTCACCTTAGGTGCTTGTGTTTGACACTTGTCTATCTGAAATGGTTACGGACTTCCATATTTATTTCATACTAAAAACTTATGAAATGTTTGTGCAATTCTGACACCAACATCCATGCTGAACAATCAAGACTCAAACATGGATATGGCCATGCCCAAGTAATGAGATGGCAAGCACAAGTTGTTTTCTTTGTGTGTGGATATGCATGTGAAAGGGTTGAGGGGGAGGGAGCACATGGTACATTGTCCTCCACTATTAGAGATATTCTTCTCATGAACATTGTCTATGTGAACTGTCTTATGGCCAACAATATTCAAGATGGAGGGATTTTTGGATGATCAACACACAACAATATGGTCGTCACTATTTGAATATGTCAAATTTACAGGTTTGGAAATTCCACCAGTCATACCTTCCACAGGAAGGTGACACTCCTTGAATGACTTACACTTATACCTACCGTCAAGAAAAAGCACTGAGAGCAAAATAAGAAAACTATTAAATGGCTAGCATCTAATGATTTTGCTTTCTTCTCAGAGTTGGCTATTTCAAGGCTCAATATGGTCATCACTAAGATCGAAGGTGCTCTTCATCTTCTCTTAGTATTGCTCCTTCTATCACTTTTTTTGGGGGTTGATTTAGGCTTTTCCTTATTTTTTGTTGATTTTCTTTCTCATATAGGTTTTGTGCCTCATTTTTGTTGATTTAGGTTCTTGGGCTTATAAGGGATTTCTACTGACAATGTGTGTCTGTGTGTGAGCAATAAGATGTTGTGAGAACTCATATGACTAATATATTTTGTCAAATTCAATGAATAGGGACGAGGAGGGGAATTACTAGGGTTTTGAATTTTGGCGGCGAGAGACTTACAGGATGAGATTTGTTGTTGATTTTTCAATAGTGTTCACTATTTGTACTTTAGTAGAACACTTCAAAGAAAATCTAGGTTAGATCATCTAAAATAGATCTGAATGTATCTTCATGTTTTGTTCCTTATTTTTGAGTTATAAATTAAGAACACCCCTTTTACCCTAATATATGGATGTGATCTTTGTGTGCTTTTGTATTTC
Source organism: Carnegiea gigantea (assembly GCA_029747015.1). Classification (NCBI taxonomy): domain Eukaryota; kingdom Viridiplantae; phylum Streptophyta; class Magnoliopsida; order Caryophyllales; family Cactaceae; genus Carnegiea; species Carnegiea gigantea. The sequence continues at coordinate 489,506 of JAKOGI010000447.1, read as the reverse complement.
AATTCCATTTATCAAAGTTCCTCACTACATATGTCAAGAATATTCAACGATTGAATCAATAGTTCATGTGCTTTGTTTACTTATTTATCAAATTATGGTAGTTGTATTTTGATAAGGGTCACAAGGACTGAAGGCTATTTAGCCTGTCGCTGACCCCTTTCTTCTTTTTTAGGCAAGAGTTAGTGCCAAGGGGTTTATTACATCTGTGTTAATGTCCTTTCATATGGATTGTTCGCAAAACTCATGTTCTTTGTTTCTGACATCTATTTGGGGATGTCTTTACAATGTTTGTTTTTACTTATTGTTCATTATCTAGAGCTATGTGTGTGTGACCTTTTGACTCTCTTTAGGAACCTAACTTTTGCTATTTCTTCCTTAGCAGTCCAACAATCTTATGTGACTAATGGGTTTGAGATGGCATATGGGTCATGGAGCTGTGATTGTGGTTTTCTAGCAGAGTTAAATGGTTGATAATGATTTAGAGAATGGACATGTTAAAGTAGAGTTCCAAGGAGTTTATGATTATTTGAGTAGTTCTTTTTAGGACTATAGTATTGACGATTGAAGGGTCAAACAGTGGCTTACCCTACTAATTTTGCATCCTTGCAGGTAAGCAAAGTTCTAAGTAGTTTATTATCATTTGAGTAATTCTTTCCAGGACTATAGTATTGACGATTGAAGCGCCAAATAGAGGCATACCTTACCAATGTTGCATCCTTGCATGCACTGCTATGTGCCTCACTTTAAAAAATGATCTATCCTTATTCCTTAATTTGTGCTGGGCACCTATTTTGATAATTTAGAGAATTAGAATGTGAAAGTAGAGCGCTATTGAGTGTATGACCATTCTAATTCTTTTTAAGATTATAATATTGGTGATTACACTACCAAACAGTGTCTTATCATCTTTGTGTTGCAAATATCCTGGCTGGTGCTAAATACCTATTTCGATACTTTAGAGAATGGAAATGTGAAAGTAGAGCGCTATTGAGTGTATCAACATCCCAATTCTTTCTAGGACTACAATATTGACAATTAAACTACCAAACAGTGTCTTACCATCTTGCCACTGCTTCCTTGCTAGTAATTTCTGCTATCTCCCACCCCCCAAAAAAAATATTTATCTTTAAACGCCATAGTTTATGTTTAACCCCTATGTTTATAGAAGTCATGTTTGTTGGGTTGAAAATCTATTTTAGTTTGTCTTTGCAATATTATGTTTTGAGTTATTCATGATAGCCTACCTTTTGGCACCTAGCGTTACAGAGTGTTGATCTAGGCTATGCAGACCTTTCGCTATATTGGTCATAATTCTTTCTATGAGCAAATTATTTGGTAATAAGTATGTAACTTGGTTTCTATTGTTGAGCATATGTGTAGCTACATGACAGCAGTTTACTTAAAAGTAATACAATAAGCCTCATGACTTCGTCAGCTGAAGTCATCCCAACAAGATGCTATGATTGTTTCTTTTGTTTTGCCGTTAGCTAATACTTGCATCTTAATGTCGCTGACTACATTTGATAATTTTTATCATCGTGGAGTTCTAACAATTCCAGAAACAAATTGAAAAAAGAGAGATTTAGTTTGGATCTTTGTCCTCTCTCTTATGGTTTTGTTTACCATTGGTGTGGATAAATGTGTTGAATTTTGCCTATTTATATTCTGAGTTACGTATATGCCTCATTAGCCATCAATAATTTGTAAAGATTTATCTTTAGTTTTCCTTTTTTCTTTTGCTGCATAAGATTCATCTTCTATAGGCACATTCAGGAATTTTTGTTTTGGAAGGGCAGGGGGATAGTAACTATTTTAAATAATTTCAATGTAGTCTATTTTTTACAAAATATATTCCATCATGAAGATGCACCATGCAAAGCACGGGTCCACGCTAGTTCTTGTAATTATAATCATGGAGTGTAACTTTTAAATGTATGTACAGATGTGGATAGCGTTACACACCAGAGCAATGAGGAACAAAACCAAGCTAATGCATCTGACAAAAGAGCTTTTTATTACTTTGTTTTTTTTTTCAAACTAATAATATAGAAGGTTACATAATCACCGTACTTATATTATTCTATCTTCAGCTTCCTCACCTAGATGTAGGAAAACAAAATGTCTAAACTAGAAAAGGAAAAGGGAGGTTGATCCAAGACAAGTGGAGATTGAACTCCCACCAGAACTCAAGCGTGTTGTCGAAAGCAATAGCACTCAATTTTTTATTGAGGCTAGCTACTTGATGAAACAGTGCATGCCATTGGATGTGGAGAAGTGGGACCATATATATGTAGATAAGAAAAGAACATTCTTTATGAAGCTGAAGGGGTTTTCCCCTCGGACTACCTTGATCTCATCCCCCCTCACCCCTCAATGTTTTATCATTAACATTTGTATTATATGTGTAGGATATGTTTAAATTGCCTCAAGGTTGTCATCTTGAAAGGGTAATAGAGTGTCATTACAAGGTTTGGTATAGGAAGTAGTGTTATGAATTGAGGCAAAAAGCGTACAATGACTATGCTACTGTAGCTGACCGCCGAGATAATCCTCCCAAGGAAGTGGATCCTAAACAATGGAAATGGTTGGTGAATTATTAGGACAGTGATAAGTTTAGAGCAAGTGTGCGACTCTCTTCTTTTCTGGGGTATGAATTAGATACTCTTTTTACCACGTACTAGATATGATTGTTTACTCCTTTCTCTATTTTTATTGGTAATGCAGCATCGTAGTGAGATCAATAATAAAAGTCAATAGTCTCAGAAAATGCTAGCAAAAGTTAGAACAAAGTCAATTGCCAGTACTATCTACGAGATGGTGATAACTTCTTCTGGCATTGCATATCACCTATTCTTTGAGTTCAATGCAAAGTTTGTGGTCCTCAGTCTTGGCACTGGTCTATGTTGATCTATTTCTTCTTATAACCCACTTTCATACCAAATAATTAACATCAAAATTTTCTTAAATGACTTTAGTTGCAGAAACCAACGGCTAGGACTAATGAGTCAGATGTGAAGTCTCAATCGTAAACTGAAGGGGAAGAGGAACCATAGTATTTACATTTATGGAAGATTCAAAGAATGAAGAAAGATGGGAGTTGGTATGATGAGCTTGCAGAGAAAGCATACAAGGAGCTTCAAGAAATATATAAAATAGAACTTGATATTTATGGAGTGGATAATCTCACTCCCCAGGAGGCCTTTAATCGCGTCCTAAAACATCGTGAAGGATTAAATCATCAAAGGGGTGGGGGTCAAGGTGTGATACTATTTACAGTATCAAAACCAAGTCATTAGTGAGGTTGACATCCAAGAGACAATTGACATTGAAGTCAATAGGCGGGTATGTCAAATCCATAAGTCATATGAAGCCTGTCTTCGTGCTTTAGAGGAAAGACTAGGTCCTTCAAGTGCACAAGTTAGTGTTAAAAGGACAATAAGCATTTCTATTTTCTAGGAAATTGGTCACTATAGTGTAAACATAACTAAATGAGTTTGCAACTCATGCATAGCTACTATCAGGTGGATCATCTCGATGTCTGTCTTTCTTCTTCCACGGAGCGCAGTCCAAGTGGATAAAAGGTATGTTGGATTTTTATACAGTACATGGTCATTGGTGGTATTAGTTAATATGAGATATGAATTGGCATTGTGATGGTGGTGCAAACTGTGAGGATTTGAATTGACATTGCAGTGGTTGTGTAAACAGTAAGTGTAGCCCTTGAAAGTAAGTGTAGTGTTTTTGAGGATTTGTGTTTCAGATTTGTTGTTAGTTGTGGATATCTAGGATTATGAATAGTAGTGGATATCGAGGATTGTGAATAGTTGTGAATATCTAGGATTGTTTTTATATTTTACTTTGTTATGTTTAGTGATTTCGTTATGGTCTTATAATTGGTTTATGTTGAATACGGTCTTGGAAAATACTTGGGATGTTTTTGAGGATTTGTTTGAACTGGTTTGCGTTGAAACTTTGTAAAAAGACATTGCCATTTGACTTCAATGGTGGAATTTGTGGCTGGATCGCGAAAACGAAGAATACGCATCACTATTTAGGTGCTCGGTACAGGCTAAACTGCACAGTACAGGGTGCCCCTGCACTGTACAGGCTGCTGCCCTGCACAGGCAGGTTGCACCTGTATAGGCAGCAACACCTGCACTGTGCAAGCTGCAACTGCGCTGTACAAGCAGTAATACCTGCACTGTGCAGGCTACACATGCAGCGCTGTGCAGGTTGCTGCCGTGTACAGGCAGTAGCACCTGCACTGTGCGGGATGCTACAACTGCTGTGCAGGCAGGCTGCACTGACACCGTGTCCCATGTAGTTCTATTCAGCAACACCCAATTTTTGGATTTTGTCAATTTTCTGATTATTTAAGTAACGCATCAAGCGTTTTACCATATTGGCAGTTACAGAGTCCATGCGTTTTCATATTTGTTTGAGAATCATATGAATGTACATGGCCATATTTTTTATATGCAAATATGAACCAGTGCTGAGACTTATTTCTTTATTTACTTGGTCTTTCATACAGCCATCCCATTCAGAGAATGATGTTGGATGAGCATACGCGGTGAAGAGGACAAGAGGTTGATCATGAAGTCTTCATTTAATTTTTCTCTTTGATTTCTTAATTACTCAGCAAAATCTAGGTTTCTCAGATTTCAGTACTTATGGAATTGTTCAATTTTTCATTCATTACAAATTCTAAACAAAGTACATTTATGAAGAATAATACTATGTGATTCCACTTCTGATATATAAAATAAATTCTCATTCTCTAGTTTGTCTTTGGCTTCCTTTATTTATTTTTATTTATTAAGTATATTTATCTACAATATTTAACTTCAATACCAATTGTAAAAGCTAATTATATCATAACATTAACAATTGCAAAAGGTAATTATATCATAACATATATCCATAACATTTAAAACGAAATTCGAATACATAAAAGTGTGTAATAGAATAACTGTACATTTGTAGTGGCATAATAGGATTTGCCACTAAATGTATTCAAAATTAGACACCAAAAGCCAAATTTATAGCTAACTACATTGCCACAAATATCATATTTTTGTAGCAAGTATATTTTTGTAGCAATGTTTGATTTACCACAAAGTATGCGCTATTGGAACAATTTGGTAATTGTGGCATATTAAATTGTGCAACAAAAGCTTTATATTTAGTAGCAAGCGACAGTTTGCCACAATAGTCTTTTGAAACGTAATATCTGTGGCAACTTTGTGGCATATTTCCAAATTCCCACAAAAGGTTGTTGTAGCAATATTTGAGCATATTGTGGCAAAACCAAAAGCCACAAAAACTAGATTTTATTGTTGTGAGTGTTTCATATTTTTTAGCAAAAAAATATCCTTTAGAAATTTTTATCTTTAGAAATTATCTATATCCTTTTATGTCAATTTACATTAATCAACTAACCCAACATCTGAATTTATTAAACACATATATTTCAACTGCTCATCTAAACGGCTATGCACTAACAACTAAATTAGAAACGCAGGATGCTTGTGCACCGAACTGCCCTTTTTTTTAATCTACTATCTAAACAACTACTCGCTACCTCAATCACTATCTACTACCTAAACAGTAAATTTTACCCAACAAAGCCGTAATCATCTTTTCTAATCTTGTCATTTTGCACTAGAGATAAGAGCATTCGAGAGATTTTTTCTGAAGAACATTGATGTTGGGCCTCAACCGTTAAGGAATGTTTTCTAAATGTGCTTGGTTTGTGCTCATTCTTGTACATTGCCACATTCTTAAAAGAGTTGGTATAATCCGTGATTTGTTAATGAAATAATCAAAGTTAAGCTTGCACAAAGTAAGCTTCATGTTTTGCTAATAAGGGACATAAGCTAGATTAAGTAATCTTATACATGTTTAGGGTAATCTATAATGAATGAGGCCTAAAGGAATGGTTTTCCATTCTCAATCCAGTATCTCAATCATTTGATCACGCTGCCTTATTGTGTACTCATTTTGTGCTCATTCCTTGAATTTTCCATTTTGATAAATCAACCTTTTGTGTCAATTAATTAGTTGCTGCACTTATGGCACGGTTTCGATTAGATTACAAATATTCTAAGGTTAAATAACTATTTTAAACAATTTTCCTTTGATCGACTGTGTCCAATCTATGGTTCTGACAAACCTCTCAAAATCCTCCAATGCTATGGGAGATCTTTAAGACTACTTAACTTGACTTTCATCAAAACCCATTTCCAGGTGTTACGGCATCAAAAGTCTTCACAAGGGTTCGCCTTGCGTCTTTAGTAGACTTTAACTAGGGCAAGACCTTGAGAGGATCTTAACATTCTCCTCCTCTTTGGCGAGAGGCAACCCATGAGTCTTGTTCACTTGAAGTGCTTATTCATTCATTTAAAGCATGCAAGAGCAATCTTACCAAAGCATGATGTAGAAAAAAAAAAAAATAAAACAATCACTTGTAACAAATTTATGTAAGAGTAGAGAAATGAAGACGAAGGAATGCCTCATTTGTTTTAAACTCTGCTGGACTTGACTTTGTGCACCCACCACCAAAAAGATGTGTTCTATTTACCAACTATTATTAGACAGCTGGAAAATCCAAGCGTTTTAGCAATTGTTTCAAGAACTCTCAATTTTCCGACTGTTTAATATACATAGGAAAAATAATCGGTATTTTTAAAGTTTACCAACCACTTTTCAAGCCATAGTTGTAACAGTGGGTAGTTTATTAACTTATCCTGAGTTGCTTTTTTGGCCACCATTTTGCCTATTGTTTTTATATTGGTTCTGAAAAAATAAAAAAACTGATAATTCTAATGAGTACTTCACCTAGCTCTTAATCGATCTGCATGCTCTCTTCCCCTTTCTCACTCCTTTCCTTTCTTCTCTTGGTCAATCTGCTCTTCTGGCTGGCATCATTGCTGTTTGCAGTCACTCCTAATTGTCGACTTGAGTATGCTCTTCTAATTATTTGTTTTTTTTCTTTATTTTTGATATCTCTAACCATTACTTTTCTGGTGTTGTTGCTGAGGGATATGTGATTGAGGGGGAGACATCGTTGCTGCTACTAATGCTTCTTTCTCCCTCTCTAAACTATCTGCTAGTAAGCAGGTTTGTCTGGCCCAAAATTTTCTAGTATTGTTACTGTAAGAATTATAATTTGGCTTGTTGTTCATGTGCAAATTTGGCTATTTGATTAAACAAAGGTGTTTCACAAATAATTACTATGAAAAACGTCTAGTACATTGAGACTACTTAATGCCTAGATTATTTAGAACTGGAGGTGTTGACTCCCTTAAAATCCTTGCTTGAATTTTGAATTAAAGGCAAATTTTAATTTGATTAAATCATGTTGATTGCTTTGAAATCTTTACTACTTATATGCTTATTGTCTTGGAATTGCTAATTATATAGGATTATGATTCTGTATATGCCAATGTTAAGATTTACCTAATTATGATAGTATCTTTTGAGCTTATATTTTAAAAGATTGTTGCTGCTAAAAATTAGCTTCCAGAAAATCTGCTTAGCAAGATCTTTAGCAAAATAAGGTAAATAGTCGCTGGAAATCAAGGTGATGAACATTGAGCAAAACTGCAGAATTTAAGGGCTTGAAAGATGGACTTCAAGGCCTTGAAATGATATTGAAAATCATCCTTCCTTTTTTGATGCAACGGCCACCTTTCTAATAATCTTTCAACCTCTCCAACATCATTTAGCTATAAATTGAGAGGCGTTTGCAGCTAAAGAAGACAACAAGAGAGAGCACAAGCAACAACACTCACTTGTATACCTTAAGCCTTAATTTGCTATTCATTCATTTGCGTTGTATTGTTCAGAGTTGTAATTGGGTGCGAGTATAGAGTTGAAAGGTCAACTCTACCAAGCCTTATTGAGGGTGTTAACTTATGACTTGAAACTTAGAGTAGGTGTACTTTATAGTTGTAATTATCCCTCCTAATAAAATTGGGTTAATCCTAGAGTTAGGGAACTCATGAACGGGGGCTAACCCAAGTTGAGGCTAACCCCGTTAAAAAATACTCATGTCTTGTCCACATTTACTTTCCGCAATTCTTTTTCGATTAATTTGTGCCTTTAATCATCACCCTATTCACTCATTCTAGGTGATTCAATAGTCTTTGAGTTTTCAATTGGTATCAGAGCCAGACATTCTACATTTTCACTTTACCATCGAGTGGGCAACGATGATGGCCACCATCGGAGAAGGCTATTAGGATCAAGGTCGTTCTACTATTAGACCTCCTTTGTTTAGATGCACTAACTTTTCTTATTGGAAAAATTTGATGCAGATGTTAATTAAGGCCGAAGATTATGAGTTGTGGAACATTGTAACAAAAGGTCTGTATATTCCAAAGACTACTATCGATGGAAAGCTTATCGAGAAAACCAAATATCAATACACTCAAAAAGATTTTGTGAGACTTTCAAAAAATTGTAAGGCTATGCATATCCTATATTGTGGGTCATATGCTAATGAGAACGATTGTATTTGTGCATGATAAGTACTTAATGTATACAGCATTTTAGGGCCATTTTGCCACATTTTTTTAGGAGAATTATGTGATTTAAATTACTATTTATACTTCTATTCTCGATTTATGCTTGGGTATGGTTATTTGATGTGTTTCGCAGGATTTTAGGCCTTTTTACCCAGCATTGACCCTCATTAGATGTATTTTGACGTCCCCTATGGACATCCACGTGATGCTACACCCGTGAAGCAAGACAAGAGTAGAAGACCAGTTCCAGCCAAGAACACAATCGTGCCGTAGTGCCCCCTACGGACCGAGGTGAGTTGTGTAACGGTTGCCTCTTCATTTTCCTTCGGCTGTGTGGCTGAAAACATCCAAGCTTCTCTATAAAAGTCTCGTTGTTCGGGAGCAAAGAGAGGAGAGGAAGCATAGGATAGTTCACTTTCTTTCTCAAAATTTTGCTCTTTTTAGTTAGGATCTTTAGTTTGGTTATTGTTTTAGTGAGAAATCTTGAGTGTGTTTGGTTTTGAGGCGGTTTAAAGCCCTTGGTCGAAGGCTGTCTCTGTCAAGCCCTTTCTCTCAGATTTCGTCGAATTGTTGGTTAGTTTTCAATCTTTAATCATGTGTGAGTAGTTTATTTTGTTTAGGAATTCGTTAGTTTATGAAAGTGTAGTTGGATCATGTTTTAATCAATAGAATTGTGCTTGTTTCATGATTGGTTTGATTTCGTTCTATCAAGTGATTAACATGTTATGAGTGGATTTTTGGCCAAAGTTTGTTTGTTCACTTGAAATAATTGAGTGAAAAGCTGAACGGTGACGTTTGATTGTTAGATTGCTTGATAAAACCCAACATAGCATCGTGTCGAAAGAGAGATTTGCATGCTGGGAGGACTAGGGTGTAATCAAAAATATTCAACTTGGATTAATGCAAATTAGTTTGAAAGAACGACTTTTGCTTAGTTTAGGCAAATTTGATTGATTTTGAAAGAATAGAGTAAATTTTTAGATAGATTGCAATTCCTCGAAATTAACCTATTAGAGAAAAGCACATGTTTATAATTTTGATCCAATCACCTTTCCTAGCTACATGAATTCCTAGGCGTTTTTCCTTAATTGATTTAGAATTAGTAAATTTGAAGTTGTTGAATCAAAATCCCTTGATTTAGTATTTGGTTAGCATATTCTGGTAGGCAAAGCTCGATAGATTACGTTGGTCCTTGAGGACGATCTTTTTATCTACACTGCAACTACCTATGCGCTTGCAACAGTGGTCAGTGCATGTGAGACAGCTAAAAAAAATATGGGGCAAGCTGGTAGTAACATATGAGGGGATGAGTTAAGTAAGAAAGACAATGATCATTATGTTCGTCCATCAATATGAATTATTCAAAATGCAACCCAACAACACTATCAAGGAGATGTTTACAAGATTCACCGACATAGCCAGCAACATCAAATCACTTGGTAAGACCTACACCAATGAGGAAATGGTTAGGAAAATCCTTTGATGTCTTCCCAAAAATAAATGGGGTCCTAAGGTTACTGCAATTGAAGAAGCTCAAGATCCCAAGATACTAGCCTTGGATGATCTACTTGCGCATGAAATTCATCTCCAAGAAGATGAAGAAGAAACTCAACCAAAGAAGGGAGTATGTTTTAAAACTATTAGTGAAGAATACTACTCCTCGGAAGATGAATCTAGTGAAGAAGATGAAGATTCCATTGCGATGATCACAAGAGGACTACAGAAGATTTTCAAGTTAAAGAGATTCGATTTCGAGAAGTTCTATAAAAAGGGATCTTCCTTAAAGAAGAATGAGAAATTTTCAAAAGGTAACGAACCCTTAAACAATAAAAATGAATCTAATCTTAGTCATTATTTTGGTCGCAGTTTACCAGGGCATGTGGTGAAAGATTACCCCATTTTACAAAAGACAGTTGAAAAACACAAGCAAAAGGCCAAGAAAGAATTCAAGAAAGCAATGATTGCTGCATGGAGTGATAGTGACTCAAGCAATAGTGATGATGAAGAACAAGTGGCAAACCTATGTTTCATGGTAAATGAAGACCAAGTGCAATAGGATGTAATCGAGTATGAAAGCTCAGATAAGGTAGATTACTCAAACTTTCTTGAATGTTCTAAAGATGAATTAGTCCAAGCCTTAATTAAATGCATACGATGTGAGCAAGAGTACTTGTCCAAGATAAAGTCCTTGAAGAAAACAAACAATTCATGATTTATCCTTTGAAAAAGAAGTTTTACAAAAATCAAACAATGAATCTTACACAAGGATTGAAATTCTTGGAAAAGAAAAGAATGACCTTTAATCCAAATATGAAGGGCTTGAAAAGGTAGTGTTGAAGTTTTTTGAAGAACAAGATAACTTAGACAAATTATTACAATCTCAAAGGATGTCCTTTAACAAAGAAGGTATTCGTTCTAACCCTTTGAATAAAAAGAAAACATACAAGAATTCCTTTATTCAAGAGACATCCAAAAACAAACCTCACACTCACTGCAATTATTGTCTAAGAAAGGGTCATATCTCTTGGTTATGTCCTCTTAGAAAGCCAAATACTAAAAAGTTATCCAAGTTTGGTTACTAAAAGGCATAAGACCACAAAATATGGTCACAACAAACTTTGGACCCAAATTCGATGTCAAGGCTAGAAAGACTTGATCTATTATTTTGTAGGTATGCTTGAAAGCTGATGATGAACTTTGGTATCTTGATAGCGGACGCTCTAGGCACATGAGTGAAAATGAATCCTTCTTTACCGAAATCAAGAAAAAGAAACATGAATATATCACCTTCGATGACAATAAAGTTAGTAAGATCATGGGAATTGGTACAATCGGTAAGGATCCGTCAAAATCTTTAGAAAATGTATATCTCGTTGAAGGTCTCCTGAGCATATCCCAACTTTGTGACAAAGGAAATAATGTTATCTTCAATTCCTTTCATTGTATTGTGCAAAATGTGCATGATAACAACACTATTCTCTATGGTCCTAGAGTAGATAATGTCTATGCCATTAACTTGAATAGCATCTCATCTAATAAACTACTATGCTTTAAAGCCTCTCTTAATGATATTTGGTTATGGCACTGTGGACTAGGTTATGCTAGCATGCGCACAATAGGAAAGTTATCCAAGCTTGACTTAGTACGTGGGTTACCCTCACATAAGTTTGAAAAAGATCATATTTGTGATGCATGTGTAAAAGGAAAGCAAGTTCATAGTTCCTTTAACCCCAAAAAGTGCATTAATACTTCTTGTCCACTAGAATTGCTCCACATGGATTTATGCAGTCTAATACCTATTCGTAGTCTATGAGGTAGCTCATATTACTCATTATTGTAGATTATTATTCACGGTTTACTTTGGGTTTCTTTTTAAAAGAAAAAGTGAAGCATTTCATGAGTTCTCTGAACTTTGCAAACAATTACAGATTTTCAAAAATTCACCCATTGTTTCTGCTCGAAGTCATCATGGTAGGGAGTTTGATTGAAAAGTATTATCAAGTTTTGCAATAATCTTGGTATGAAATAGAATTTTTCAACACCTAGAGCTCCTCAACAAAATAGTATGGTTGAAAGAATATGGCTGAGCTTATGCTTTGTGAAAGTGGTTTATCACCATCCTTTTAGGCAGAAGTCGTTAATACCACTAACTATGTCTTAAATCATTGTTTAATTCATCCTATTTTGAAAAAGACTCCCTATGAACTTTTTAAAGGTCGGAAACTAAACATTTCTTATTTTCGTATATTTTGTTGTAAATGCTTCATTCATAACAATGGAAAAGAAAGGTTAGGTAAGTTTGATGTAAGAAGCAATGAAGGTATTTTTGTCGGTTACTTCATGCATAGTAAAGCTTATCGTGTTTATAATAAGCGCCTTAAAATAATTGAGAAAAGCATTCACATTTTTTTTATGAATCTAATGATGGTAGACTAAGCTCTTCTTCATTCTGAGGATTAAAGTCAAGCAGATATGATGATGATGGAGAGGAAGAAGAAGCAAGAGCCAAGATTAACATGGAGCATAAAGAGCCGAATTCAAATCCTGAAAATAATATGCCTCCTGCAAGTGAAGAGCCACATGCTATGAATGAAGAAGAACCATAACCTGGTGGTCAAAATGAAGAAACAATGTAACCAAGACAAGGCTACAAATACAAGTCATATCATCCACCAGATAACTTACTTATCGATATATCTACCGGTATAAGAACTAGATCCTTTCTTCAAAATTTTTGTGCATTCTCTTCTTTTGTGTTGCTTCCTAAACCTAAGAATCATTTAGAGCTCTTAGATGATTCAAATTGGGTTAATACTATGCAAGAAGAGCTTGGTCAGTTTGAAAGAAACCAAGTATGGTTTCTTACTCCTCGACCCAAAGACCAGCCAGTGATTAGGACAAAATGGGAGTTTCACAATAAGTTAGATGAAAGTGGGAATGTGGTAAGAAATAAGGCGAAACTAGTTGCTAAAGGGTATAACTAAGAAGAGGGTATAGACTTTGACGAAACTTTTTTCCCGTAGCTCGCTTAGAGGTTATTCACATTCTCTTAGCATTTACATCATGCATGGGCATTAAAATTTTTGAAATGCATGTTAAATGTGCCTTCTTAAATGGTTTCTTACAAGAAGAAGTTTATGTTGAACAATCCCCCGATTTTCAAAATCTCGATCTTCCTAATCATGTGTTTAAACTTCAAAAGGCCCTTTATGGGTTGAGACAAGCTCCTAGAACTTAGTATGAGCAATTAAGCAAATTCCTACTTGAAAATGATTTTAGACGTGGTCAAATTGACAAAACACTTTTTCTAAAAAAAAGGGGGAGGATTTTATTATATACAAGTCTATGTTGATGACATAATATTCGGTGCTACGAATGACTCTCCATGCAAGGAATTTTCTAATCTCAAGAGTAGGGAATTCGAGATGAGCATGGCTGGAGAACACATGTTCTTCCTTGGTCTTCAAATCAAACAACTCTAGGAAGGTATCTTTGTAAGTCAAGGTAAGTACGTAAGTGAGTTACTAAAGAAGTACAAAATGGACAATGCTAAACATACTAGTACTTCCATGACATCAAGTGCAAAGCTTGATCAAAATCATAATGGTAAGCCGGTAAACGATAAAATATATCGAGGTATGATTGGCTCCTTATTGTAATTCACTGTTAGTCGCCCGGATATTATGTTTAGTGTGTGTTTGTTGCTACCTTTCAATCATCTCCCAAAGAATCCCATCTGACTGCCATAAAACGCATCATTAGATACTTAGCGGCTTATAAGGTGAACAAAAAGGGTACCTTAGGCACATGTCAATTTGTTAGTCCATCACTTGTTTCTTAGCACTCCAAGAAACAAAACTCAGTGGCACTTTTAACTGTAGATGCAGATTATATTACTTCCGGAGCATGTTGTGCACAACTCTTGTGGATTATGCTACAATTACAAGATTTAGGAATTAATGTAAGGAATGTTCCTATTCGTTGTGACAAAATGAGTGCCATCAATGCAACGAAAAATCCAGTTCAATATTCCCAAACAAAACACATTTCGATACATCATCACTTTATTCGAGACCATGTTAGAAAAGGCAATGAATGCTTAAAATTTGTTCTAACAAAGTCTCAACTCGCCAATATTTTCACTAAACGTCTAAATGAGGAGCAATTTACCTATATCCGTTAAGAACTAGGACTGATCAATATTGATGCATAAATTAAGGGGGAACCCTCTCTCAAGTACTAATAATTTTTCTAGGTTCTTACAGGCTGAAGCATTAAGTGAATAATTTATTGTTGAAATTTTAAAGCCTTAAAGTATAGTCCAGGGCCTTGAGAGTCAGGTAGAAACTAGAGTTATAAAAGACATGAATAATTTGGCATTTAAGGGCTTGAATTTTTATTTCAAGACCTTAAACTCGGGCCACATAATAATGGTTCAACCCAATGGAAGAAATGTTCTATATTTTCTTCCAAAGTGGGCACATGGGAAATTTTTTAAAAAAAAATCTTTTGGCTATGGAATTCTTTGCTTTGGAAACTAGTTTGATCTTTTAAAATTCTATCTAAAGATCCTAACTGATTTAGTTTCAACAAAAAAAAGAAGGGAAATCTGTTATTTTTCTTGACCCATGTTATTTTTCTTCTACCAAGAAACCTCCCCTCCCTTGACAAGCATGAACCCTTCCTTTCTTTCCCTTCTATCCTAGCCTTCATCACCAATAACATCCTGTAAAAATCTACCATGATTGGGTAGCTACAGCGCATAATGCTAAACCCTCTCTCTCGTCTCTAAGTAGAACTCACCACTCCAAACCCCAATCTCGGTTATTGTATTGCTGTCTTGCTCAAGGGTTGAATTCGGGCTCTCAACTCTCCATTATTGAGCACAAGTTAAACTTCCCTCCCTCCAAATCAGCAACCATGGTTACTACTAAAGGAGGAAACGCAAATTGAGCTTCCAAAACCTCCACACCCAACACCTCCAAGACCCACAAGCCGACGTCTTCTGCTCTGCCCAAGCATCGGCCGAGTCGCCTGCCTTCGGATTCGTCGAAATGCACATGCAAGGGTAAGTCGGCTGAATCGGTTGGCATGCCTGACTCCCCTTCAAATTCACTGCCCGACTATAACAAGCTCGAATTAGCCCGGTCAACACCGTCTCTAACCCACCAGGAACCCGCTAAAGCTTTAACGCTACCATCTTCACGAGCCTAGATTCGCACCATTGACTCCATTCTAGGTGAATGACTTCCAACCGTTGAAAGTCAGCAACATTATAATTTCTTTTGTAATCGATCTATCTTTGTTTGTGAGAAATTAGATGTTAATTTTTTTGGGTTAGAAAAATTTAGGTTCTTTGAGAAGTTCGTTAGGGATAATTGTTTGGGTTTGCTTGATTTAGGTGTTATGTATCCCTGTTTGGCCTGGTTGTTCTATGCGAATTTGGAGACAAAAATGGGTGCTAATGGTGTCTATTTTGTGAGCTTAGTTAAGTCTGTGAAAATAACCCTTGCTCGCTCAACTCTTGAAACTATTTTTGGGTTAAAATTCATTGACTCTTCCCCTTCCAATTTGACCCGAAAGGCTGCTAAAGATTTGTGTCTCACCCACTTTATGTCTCACCCTACCATGTTCTTTTCCATAGCCCCATTTACTGCACTATGTATTTGTTTAGGTATTTCACTTCACCTGAACAAATGGAGCGCCCTTGAGAAATGATAATTGGTTAGATTTAGGTATTTCACTTCACCTTAAAAGAGGGTTATGATACTTCGATTATCAATTTTAAAACAACCAATTAAGGAAGAAGTGCTTGATTGATGCATGGATCAGGTGATTGCTTATTTCGCTTATTTCTAATTATTATTTATCCATTAAATTAGATAGTTGATTAGTTTAATTTCATTCTCAAATTTGGATTCGCTTAGCCTATCTTGAGGGATTATAACTCAGTAGATCAATATAATCTCTGTGAGATCGACGTTGATTTGCTACAACGCCATCGTGCACTTGCGGTTGGATCAAGTTTTTTTGGCGCTGTTGTCGGGGGCTAGTGTCGAATATTGGGTTTTTCTCGATATGTCTAACTAAGCATACTACTTTGTTTTGAAGCAGAAAAAAAGAAAAGAAATGCAAAAAAAAAAATTAAAAATTAAAAAAACTTAAAAAAATTAAGGAAAAAAACCAATGGCAATTTTCCATTTTCCCCAATTCGAGCATGAGTTATTTTGGAGGCATTTTACGCGTTTGCATGCTTTTCTTGCTCAATGTGATTGTTGTGTCGGTAGATGGAAAATTTTTGCTATTGTTGATGAGGGTGTGAATAGTAAAACCCGTACTCTTTTAGAGTATTTGAGTTTTCTTGCTAAAAATGTTGATGAGGCATGATATTTGCTTGAGTGGATTGCTTGGGATTCATTTGAATTTGAGAAGGCTAGTGTTATTTCTAAATATTCATGTTTTGAGTTTTATGCATTTTATGCTAGATCTTATTATGCCCCTTTTTAGTGTGAATTATGTAATTCTCCTAACCATGAAACCAATTTGTCTCCTTGTTATGCATGCTATACTCAGCCTGACTTTACATCACCTATGGGCAGTACTGATGTTGTCTTGACCTTGCTTGATTCATTCTTTTCTTTAGCTCAGTGCATGGGGCTTGAGGTGGGTGAGGCTTTTTGGGTCTTTGCTAGGTCTAGTGTTCTTGATACATGTTTTGAGTCAGGAGATATTTTGATGAGGTGCATGATCTAGATAAGACGCCTTTGGAGGGGTCCCGTGATATATTTACGAATGAGGAGTCTCTCAGCCTTGGTTGTAATAATGTTTTCCGTAATCCGCTTGGTCATTCCCATGTTTCACCTATGTGTTCATTACTCTCTCATTCCCTTGAGTATTATCTTGATGCGCTCGTTGATAATTTTATGATTTATGATACTAATATTGATTTGGGCTATGAGAACAATATATTTAGTATGTTTGGCGGGAATGTTGATGATTATGTGTTCCTAGGTTACTTTAGAGGGTATGATCCATCCATTGATCCTTATTATATATGCCTAGGAGACTTGCTTAAGAACATCATGTGGACTACATTCTTTAATCCTTCTTATGATTTTTCTAAGGCCTTTGATAAGGTTAAGAAGATATTTAAACTCTTTGGTGTGATTTTGTTTAGTACCTCTTACCTTGTATTTTCAAAATTGTATTCTCAGGAGTTTGATAAGCTCCTACGTATGTTGACTATATCTGATTTAATGAGCCAAGTCTTGAAGTTATGATGGAGTGGCTGATCCTCCGTTTGGCGTGTTTGCGAGGAGGCCTTAGCTTAGGTGCATCCAGCACCTCACTTGATGAGATTGTTCTCTTCTGTTTTCCCTTTCCCTTCTCTTATGTTCTTTCCCTTGAATAATAATGCTTTACCTAAGCACAGAGGAAGGGTAGTTTCATCTCTTCCATTTTGTTTTCAGTTTGCATACTTGTTAGAGCATATAGGTTTAAGTTATTTGATTTTTAGATTTGCATGTAGGATTCCATGTAGAGATGGTGTGGATTAGTTTGAAATAACCTCCAATGCTATTTTTACAAGGTAAAATAGTTTTCATGAGCTTGAGTAACTTTTGAAGTATAATCCCTTTTGCTGCTAAAATTTTTGAAGGTTTTCTAAATATTTCTTGTTTTGACCCTTGTCTTGTTGGAGAACTTTGCTATCTCTTAGAGTCCTTAGCACTAGTGTTGGCATATGAGAGCCATTTTATGTGTTATTGAGACTTTGGTAGATATCCCTTGAGATTTTGAGCGTTATGTGGACTCATTATTATATTTTGTTTCATATTTCTTTCATGTGGGTGATTCTTCCATATTGCATCCTAGAACTTGCTTAGACTCTTGTTCAAAACCACATTTGCATGTGTATAGTTGATGATATGATAGAGAAAATTTTTTTTTCTTTGGTCATTTTAGCCATGTAGCCAAATAGCCTAACCTTATGTTACATGTTTATTCTCTTTGCTAGCCCATTTAAGCTTATATCCGTCTTTGTTGTGATTCCTTCATATTAGCCCTTGGCCAAACACATATTCCTTCTTTTAAGCCAAGTCCATGGAGCATCACTCCATTTATCCAGTGGGTAGTTTTGGGGATAATTGAGTTTATGTTAAAAAAAAAAAAGAAAAAAAGCAGAAGTTATGTTAAAAAAAAGAGGGAAAAAAAGAGAAAATCATAGGAAAAAAGCAAAAAAAGGAAAAATTGAATAAGTGATTGGCATTGGATATCTAAATAGCTTGTGTTCCTTCTTTGTCAACTCATTTCCTATGTAATTCATTGGGGTGTGTTCATTATATTATTGGACTTTGGAGTGTAAGTGATTTTCATGGTTTTTAGGTGGTTTGTTAGTTGCTCCCTAGTCACTTGGCTAAGTAGCTCGACATTTGTCTCAAATGCATTTGTCCACTCCTTCTCCTTAACCCTTCTAGTCCACATTACAACCCATATAAAGTCCTCTTAATCGTCTTCTGCACATTGCATTTTGGTGGTGGAGAATTTGACAGCCTTGTGAAGCATATGGTAGTTTGCATCTTTGGAATGAGTTTTGAGCGAACCTATGTTATACTTTAAACACATTAGTGGGAGTGATCATATTTCCTAAAAGTGAGGTTCTACCAGTCTATTTATCTTTGCAATCTCTTGTGCTTGCATAACATGCTTTATAGCTATTTGGGGGTGATCAAGTTTGATGTCGAGCTTATAGTCTCACACTTTTTCGAAAACCTTCTCCTCCTAATGGTGAAATGTTCTGCATGCTATTTGGGTTGTCATTAATTGCTATTCTTGCCTGTGAAATGTTATAGTTTGCCTACTTTAAGGAGATTGTTATATGTTTGAGTCTTAGATGCGTCTGCCCTTTTCGATTTTATCTAGTGTTTGCTTGAGGACAAGCAACGGTTAAAGAATGGGGGAGTTTAATAAGTGCTTAAAGTGCACGCTATTTTGAGGTCATTTTGCTGCATATTTAGGGAGAATTGAGTTTTTATATTATAATTTATATTCCTATTCTCATTTTATACTTGGGTATGGTTCTTTGGTGACTTTTGCAGGATTTTAGAACATTTGATCCAGCAATTGACCTTCATTTGAGTGCATATTGGCCACCACGGAGGTACCTCAAGTCCTATGGTCATGGAGCAAAAGAAAAGCAAAAGATTTTGGATCCAGCCGGAAAAGCAGAAGATTTTGGATCCAGCCAGAACCACGGTCTGCTCATGGTGGATGCCATGGTCCATGGTAGAGGCATAACTACTAGCCTGTTCATTTTTCCTCATCGTGTGGCTGAGATTGATTGTGTTTATCTATAAATAAGGCCATTTTCGCAGCAGAAAGCACAAACCATCATCCCATCATTCCATTTCCTCTCTCCAATTTTATGAATTAGATTAGAATTTAGATTAGATTAGAGGGAGAAAGAGTGAGTTGAAGTGAAGATTTGCAAGGATTCCACTCCAGGTTTGCACGGTGGTTCAAGTGCGATCATGGCTGAGCATGTCTTTTCTCTTCTCTTCTCTTCTCTTTTCTTCTCTAAATTTAGATTTATGTTTTGTAATTTTGATTATCTTTGTTGTCTGATTTTGCATTTATGTAAACATTTGTCAATTTCTTGATCTTGTGTTGATATCATTTGGTACTTTGCAATTTGTTTGATTGTTTTATCGAATTCTAGAAGTTGGTTGTCTTGTGAGGAATTTGATCAATTTCTTGCATGTTTTGGGTATTAGATGAAGAACTAAAAGGTGAAATCTGACACTAGAATTCTAGGATTTGACTTAATTGTGTGCAGTCTTGAGAGAGCACACCAATTGAGAAACCACGAATACGACAATCACATGCTTAATGAACCTAAACAAATCGAGAGCCCTATAGAAATGGTAATTGGTTAGATTTAGGTATTTCACTTCACCTTGAAATAGGGTTGTGATACTTCGATTATCGGTTTTAAAACAACCAATTAAGGAAGAATTGCTTGATTGATGCGTGGGTCCGGTGATTGCTTATTTTGCTTATTTCCAATTATTATTTATCCATTAGATTAGATAGTTAATTAGTTTAATTTCATTCTCAAATTTGAATTCATTTAGCCTATCTTGAGGGATTATAACCTAGTAGATCAACGTAGTCTCTGTGGGATCGACCTTGATTTGCTACAATGCCACTGTACGCTTGCAGCTGTATCACTCTTGCTTGGGCCTTTTCTTTGCGTTTTATCCAATAAAATCACCCGTCCCATCTTCACATCCAATTTATCCCAAAAACCTCAACTCCTTTAATTTATTTAATTTACTTATTTCACATCCATATTACTTTGTTTTTAGTAATTGCATAAATTAATTGGGAACTTATTAATTTTGTCCATATTGATTAATATGGGTCTTTGTATTTATTTTTATTCATTTGTTTGCATTCTCATTTTATTTACATGGTATAGGTAAATAAATAAGTTATAATGAGTATTCTTAGTTATCATCTTACATGAATGATAGCACTTTTAATCATGTTTATAGGTATGCTAATCTTATGTTCATTTATAGGTATTGAATGATTTTATATGGAGCATTATTAAATCTTTACGACCACTTCACTGTCTCAGCTTGCAATTGCCATAAACATTTCAAATGTTGAATTGAAATGTGGTGCTCAACTTTGTTAAATTAAAATTAATCAGAGTAATTAATAGGGATCAGGGTCATGTTGGTACATGTACACCCAAAGTTCGTTTAAATCTATGTTTCGTCATCTTAGTTACCATACATTGAGCACTATGTGAATTTGATAATTTTGCTTTCCTTTCTCAAGAGTTATGAGGATTTGGAGTGCGACAAAATATTAGTTTGTTCCGATGAATTTTTTCAACCTTTTTCTAATAGTCAGCTGTCACTTTTTTTATAGCTAAAAAGAAGAAAGAATCCTAACAACTTCATATGCTCTTATAGTTCAAATTTGCTAAAGGATTGCTTTCAAAATTTTTTATGAGTTATTATCATGATGTCTTTAAGGATTATGGCATTCTAACACATGATGTCTCCGTGGAGTGTGGTAGAGAATGATATTGTTTTTCCATTATTTCAAGCTTGGTTTTTGTGTTTATAAAGTTGGTATGTGAATGGCGTTGTCAATAACCCTTGAGTTATTGCTAAAAAATGCCATTAGACTTATAAATTTATTCAAAAATGTCACTATAAAATTTTCATAGCTTTCTATGCCATTTAACTTGTTAATCAGGCATTAAAATGTCACTCTTACTGACCGTAGCCAGTTTATCAATTAAAAAGGATTTTAACCGATGAAAAAGTTGAAAGTTATTTTTGAAAAAAGGTAAGATTAAATAAAAGCCCCCTCATTTTAATCAATTACTCCCCCTCAATATCTTGATTAACAATTAACCATCAACAATTAACATAAAAGGAAATAAAAATATTATCATATGATATCACAAGAAAAATCAGAAGAGATGAAATCGCAAGAAATCAAACTGGGCATGATGATTGGGTACACATAATTATAGGAATAAAAAACAAAGGATAGAAAAGACAGAAAGATAAAGGGATACTTACAAAGAGAGAGAAAGAGAGAAAAGACGGATGGGAAGAAGTGCGAGAATGAGAGAGGAGAGAGTAGAGTTTGCGAGCAGCAGCCACCGTGGATGAAGCCTAATTAGTCAAGGTGTGCATCAATCACTCTCAGCTTCACCTTTTTGAACTATTTAGCTCATTTAGGTGATGTTGAGAGAAGCATGGGCACGAACAACGAGAATATGTAAGGCTTCAGGTGTTTGGAGATGACATTTTAGGATTATTTATGTTCGAATTAAGATGAAAAATAAAATACACAACTCAAATTTGCAAGGTGATGAACGATTATGGGTGAATTTTGATTCTAGGTTTCTAGAAACCATAATTTGGAAGGATGGTAAAGAGGGTTGAAGGTATTGCTTCATTTTCGCGCTATAATGCGCCATTATAGCTTTTTTTTTGTTTTTTCTTTTATTTTCCTTTTGCTTTCAAATAACAGCTACAAAAATAATGCAAAATTATAATAAAATCGGTTGTGCCAGTAAATTTGAGGACAATGGGCATTTTATTGCACACTTTACAAGTTCATGGCTTGGAAAAGTATGAAAAATTTTAGGTGGTATTTTTGAATAAATTTGGAAGTATAATGGCATTTTAGGTCAAGAACTCCAATAAACTTCTTAAATACCATCCAAAAAAACCTCTTGTGATTTTTTATTTACTTTCAATTTGTCAGAGAAGTTCAAAAAAAGAAGGAAGAGTTGAAGTTACTTGGAACCCTCTCTCCAACTAATGCTACAAGTTCTACTAATGAAGAAATTAAAGGGGATCAAATGGATGCACATTAAAACTCAACTCACACTCAAGATTGAATGCAAGTTTGCTAAGAACAATCTGAACTTTAGCTAGAGTTTCGGTGAATCCGAATGATGAGAGGGAAGGATTAAACAAAGCTAGACCTGTTCTTCAATATAGAATCACCACTAAGAACAAGGTTAGAGCCATTAATCTGATTTAGGATATAGAAACACCGCCTAAATAAGGATTAAGACTCAGTTGGTCACCACGTAACTCGGTCTAAGCAAGGATAAGCAAGTAAAGTGTTTAAAACATTCAAAGGAGCAAAGCTCAACTTTCTTGATTTAATACTCAAAGCTTATTATAAAATGAGCTTTCAGAAACTCTTATACATGTCTATCCCTTGCTGCCTAGGAAGGGAGGAGATTTCTTCCTACTTACGAAACCTCTAAACTAGTTTAAGCTAACAAAACTTATAAAGCATCCAGGATTAAGCTCATTACAAATAATGATTCTAGTAATACAAACTGCTGATGACTAAACCCAGGCTTGATTATGTTAATTAGCTTAAAGGACTTTATTGCAGATGGAAGAGAGAGAAAAAAGGCTGCTGCCCCTCCTCCTTTGCGGTTGGCCATCCGAATTGAGCTTAGTATCTTCTCCTTTGTATTCTAGTGGTCGCATGCTTCACTAGGCATTAAGGAAAGCTTGTGGATGTTTCTAGCTATCTTAGGTATCTAATAAGGGAAGGAGATAGCTTTAGCAAACCCAGCTAAGAGGGAAAACCTCTAGGTGAAGAAAGAGCCGATTCTTGCTTAGTTTTAGTGCAGCCATGCGCCTCTTGCTCTTGCTGACTTTCACTTGCTTTCCTTACTTTGGGGGGGGGGGGGGGAATCCTTAGGATGTTAACAAATGCCTCCTAATAAGAAATTAATCTTAAATCAGGTTTAAGGTGCTTATAACACCTAATAACCCAAACCGGGTCAGATTAGGTGCTAATTTAACGCGGCTAACAAATGTGTATGCATGATTTAACTCGAACTTCTTTGCATGCCTTGGTAGCTAACTTCATTAGCTATCATACTAAGTGAAAATATTGGACTTAAACCTCATGAAGACCTAAAAAATAACGTACACAAAACCAGGCCTTTGCTTGGACTCGAACTTGAGACCTTCTAATTTTGACCCTAGCAAAATTTGGTTATTCCTTGGACTTTGGCTAGCAAATTTGGACTACCTTGACTAACTTGTAGGTCCAAATTTGTAATACCCTGACTCTAAATCATCTTTATTTAATTAATTAAGTCATGTTATTAATTTCATTTCATTTAATTAATGCTGGTAATCACTTCGATTGGAAAAAAAATCATTTGGACCCTCACTTTGCAATTCAGGTTTTTATTAATGAACAATTTTTGGAAATTGCTAGTAGGACTTGATAATTATGATTTAAGTGATTAAATTATTTTTTCGTAACATCACAAAAATTTAAATTTAAGCTACACAAAAACCTTATCATAACAGACCGTTTTATTACTGAGCCCACTATATTTTGGCCCAACTTGAAGCACAAAAGCTTATACACTTGATTTAGCTAATTGTCATTATGTATATCTAAGTTTAATTAGCATAAAGGCAGTTTTTCATGCTTAAATATCAGCCAAGTATCGAAGATAAGCATCCAAATCATTTTTCCACCAAGTAAAGACTAGTCTTCTTCTTACTCTCCCCTAACTATCCCCCCTCACATGGCTACTGCTATTGTTGCGCTGCTGGCCTGTTGGCTGCCGGCCACCAGCCCTACCACCCCCGCCACCAGCTAGCCCCAAACCACCAAACCACCTTCACAATCTCCACAACCACCTTCATCTCTCTCTATCCACGCCATAAGTCAGGTAAACCTAACTCTCTACCTATTGATTCTTAGTTTTAATTTTTGATAATGTTGATTTTGATTGTTGATCTTGTAATCTTGGTGGAAATAAGAAATATTTTGATGTTTTAATGGTTGGTTAATCTTGAAAGCAAGTAAAGATTGAGGTTGTTCATGATCAAGTAAGCTTAAGTTAAAATGATGTTTTATGGATTGTTTTGTATTTGATTTGGTAATCTTTAGCATCATAAATAATTATGGTGGTGTTGGTGTGGTTTTGGAAGCATTAAAGGTGAATTGAAGTTGGTCACAAGTTAGGGTTTTAATGATTAGGCGTAGGTTAGCTTACTCTTGGTATCAAGCATATTATTCCTGTGTACTTGGATGAGAAATGAATCTTCGATGTGTCATTTAGCTTGGAAAATAACTTGGCGTGATTCTTGTAAAAGAGGTAGATTATAGGAATTTTCCCAACAGATTATAAGAGGTCATTTTTCTCATTTATGCAAATAAGTAAGCTTATGGATGTGTCTTGAGTGATTTTGAAATGAAAAGAATTAAAAATTAGATGTAGATGATTATGGAGTAAATTTGAGAAAAAAAGGCTATGTACGGTGATGAGAACGAACAAGGCCTTGTTGAATGATTTTAATGAGTGATTTAGGGGGAAATCATGTGAAAAAGGTTGTTAAGAACATACGCAGCAGGCTGTGATCAGACTTGAAACATGGGTCTCTTTACGAACAAACTGGTATTGTTTAGATCATTGAAAAATTATGATTTTTGGTATATAGATAGATCCGTGAGTTATTTCGAATGCCTTTTGAATCACTTTAAGCTAAGTTATGTGGAAAAAGTTATGGCCATTTTGCTAAGACTGTGCATAATAGACCAAAGTTGTGCACAATTGTGTTCTAGCCTGATTTTAGAAATCCTGTTATGGGAATTATGTTTTGCACTTTCATAAAAGTTTTGAGGGACTTTTTAAGCTTTCCATATTGGGATTTAGGTCTTAAGTTGAGATCAGAAGTTCAAGTTATGAATTATTTACTTTTGCATCCATTAAGCGTTTTCCCTTTGATCTAAATTATCAACTATGAGAATAAGTTTTACATTTTCTAACTACATATACTCATAATCTATCATTTCTTCCATTTTTTTGTGCATAACATTACTCGGTGAGATTGCATTAAAATTTTCAAGTACGTTCATTGCCTGCATCTTTAGAAATCAGCATGTATTTATAAAAATTGTAATGTTTTGATAAGTACATCAATGAATCAGTTTAATCAATGATTTATCACATAAATAGTGACCCCCATAAGTTATCAGTTATAGGGCGCTGCCCATTCAGTTACCCGCGCAGCCTCAGGCTAGGTCGCTTGAGTGACCTGGCAGGTGCACACCTATCTATATGTCGTAACAATGTCAGGGGGCTCGCTACGAGATAATAGTTAGCAATGCAGTTTTATATTCATCTCATTCCCTATTTTAAAGCTTAAATGAATTGCAAAGTGGGCCCAGTCAGTATTTTTATGATTACTTAACAATACAGGAGTACATGTACTGAGCTATAGCTCACATTTCGAAATGTTTGCTATGCTGTGTTTTTAGGCAAGTGCTCAGTAAATTGCCGTCACCCTAGCAAACCTGCGAAAGAGGATAAATGAGCAAGGGAGCCTGATTAGTTAGCATTATACTGATGATGTGTTGCACTCTTTGTTTCTTTGGGTGATATACTTTGAGACTTTTGGAGATTGACCTGTAACAACAATGGTGATTTATTTATTTGATGTACAACCTCTTGTTTGATATTAGTTACTCCCATATGGTTTGAATGATGCTATATACTTTAGGTTTAATTTGTGCTTAACTCAAACACCCCTAGCATAATTACTTGAAGCCTTGTCCTTTTGAGGACGGCGGTAGTGCCCCGAGCATGATGTTATCACTTCTATTCAGTAAAGATAATTAAAGTATTGCAAGCAGTGGAACATGTACATTTGGAGTGTTACAATTTTGGTATCAGAGCCAGGTTGAGATTTTCTTTATGGGATATAGAGCATGGAGCTTAGACATAGGAGCATGAGAAGGTTTGGTAGTAAGGGATGTTGTATGCTGTTAGAGACGCGTGATATTAGAAATATGTCCTGCTTATATTTTGCATGCCCCTCACTTATGGTTTTGCATGCCCCACATTTACACTTTTTTTGTTTGCTAGATGGATCCTTATGTAGTTAACATGATGCCAGGTGCATCTGTGGCTGCCCGTATCTCATTGCTGCATGCCAGAATAGTAGCCTATGCATAGGACCCCTTTTCTGAGTTCCACAACATCACAGCTCGTGCGTATAGACTATTGTGGTCTCTACCTATGGTTGACACATGGGTCGAGTTTAGACTCCATGATCATGATTTCATGATGACAGGAAACCCAGTTTGGGATGGACTTAGGTTTCAGATCTAGGGGGCTTGGGCTACGATCACCTCAGAATGGTTGTGGATCTCCTTGGCTCACTAAAGGAGGTGATGATTAGCTCAGATGATGAGCCTATGAAGGAGCATGAGGACCATATGCTAGTAGAGGATGATCTAAAGGAGGATCTGGATTTGGGGGAGCAACAGGTTGACCAGGTGGCAGACTATACAGAGTCAGAGTCGTCGGCTAGCAGTTTTGATTCAGGTCAGGAGCCTGATGATGATTTTGACCCAGATTATGACCCATATGGGGATCGTTAGATTGTTCTAGGAGTTGATTTTAGGGGGTTGCATTTTGAGCCCCACTTGTACATAGCGCGGTCGGCTCGGATAGATACATTTTGTGTAGTAAATTGCATTGTATATAGTCAGTCAGATTCTTCCGACTATGAGCAATAGGTCTATTTCTGTTTTTGGGCATGTGACAGATTTAGTGTTTAGGGGTTAGTTAGTGTTTTGGTTTAGGGTAGGAGTCGAAGCTGACCTTAGTTAGTCAGTTAGATGTAATATGTGTTTGTTGATCATGTATATAAACAAGCAGCTACGTATGTCAACAAGCAGTTATGGAATGATATGCTGAAGCTTTGGTTTCTCTTTAAATAATATTTGAGCCATATTAAATGTATTTGTTGGGTATGCTAATCTTATATGTTGGGTTATTCCAGTGATTGAATCGTTTTATTTAATGTAGAACTAGAATGTCTGAATTTGTACAAAACATTATAGAGCCTCTTGTGGGGGATAACTCGGACCAAGGTCAGGGATGTAGCATACAAGCTGCATGTAACGCGCCACCAAATGTTGGTGAAATGCCCCCAATTCTCACTGAGCTAGCTAACAATGTCAGGGACCCCAATTACTGGCCGACCTTAGTAGACGGACTGATGAAATGGATTCCCCAAGAACCTACCGAAAGCCTTCCTGGAGGGCATAAGTTAGCGAATAAGGTAGCATAATGCAACCCTAAAGTGTATGATGGAAACTATGATCCAATGGAGTTAGAGGACTTGATTAGAGGAATGGAGAAAATTTTTATAATGGTAGAGATCTCGTAGGAGAAAAAGGTAAACATTGCGGCGTTCTACCTTTCTGGTGAAGCTAATATCTGGTGGAACACCGTTAAGGGTAGGTTCTTAGGGCTTGAATTCACCTGGAGTAAATTCCTGGATGAATTGAGGGTAATTACCCAGTTGTGGTCCAAACACAAAAGGAGAAAGAGTTTATAGAACTGAAGATGAATGGTAATATGATTGTGATGCAGTACACCAGTAAGTTTACAGAATTATCTAAGTTTATCCCTGAATTTGTATCATCTAAAAGGTTAAAGGTGAGGAGGTTTGAAGAGGGTCCGACCTTCTACATTTAGAACTAGCTAGCTAGACAACTAATGTTGACCTACCAAGAGTATATGAGTGAGCAGCAAAAGTGGAATGATTAAAGATAGAGTTGAGGGCCCTGAACCCAATCAATCAAAAGAGAAAATAGATTGAGTAAGGAGCTACGAGTGAGAGTGTGAACTAGAAGAAACCTGCTCCGGCTCCTCCCAAGAGTTATCCTGTAAGGCCAGCGGGCAAAAGAATTAATCACACCACCCTTGAATGCCGAGTAGGAACTAGCAAGTGCATGTGTGTGAAAGCTCGGAACACGTCGTCGCTTTATACCTCCGAAGATTAAAGGCTGTAAACAAGGGTACAGCAAAACCCTTATCTCCACTCTGCCAAGGACCCCCACTTCCAAGGCATGTAGTCATAAGAAGGGCATACGTGATGAGTAAGAAGGAAGCTGCTGCCTCTGGGACGGTAGTAAGTGGAACTCTCTTCTTAAATTCAAAGACATTTTGTGTATTATTTTATTCAAGCGCTACTCATTCACTTATATCCACCCGATCTGCCATGTAATTGAACCTTGAGAATAGGAGTACAGAAATCAATTATAGGATCAAGTTAGCAAATGATTTTGTAGTTGAGTGCCCTGTCTCCTATAAACTTATTCCCATCACCATTGGTGGAACCACATTCCCTAGGTATTTGATTTAATTTGATATTTCTGATTTTGACATCATTTTGGGAATGAATTGGTTGCACACTTATGGGGTTGAGATTGATTGTGAAGATCCTAAGGTTATTTTAAAAGATTAAAAGGGAGAGAAATATGTTTTTATGGATAAAGAGAGGGAAAACCTTATTCTTTAATGTCTACTATGAAAGCAAGTAAGCTGTTATATCAGAGGAGTATTGGATATTGGTGTTATGCTATTAACACTTAAACAAAAGAAGGGCAAGCAGAAAATATTCCTGTAGTTTGTGAATTTGAAGATGTTTTTCCTGCGAAGTTACCAGAACTGCCTTCGCAGAGGGAAATTGATTTTAGGATTGAATTAATCCCTGGTGCCCAACCTATCTCCAAAGGCCCATATCGTATGGCCCCAACTGAGCTTAGAGAACTGAAGATTTAGTTAGATGAGCTGTTATAAAAGGAATTTATCAGACCAAGTGTGTTATAATGGGGTATTCCAGTGTTGTTCATAAAGAAAAAGGATGAAACCTTAAGACTATGTATTGACTACGGGAAGCTGAACAAGATCACCATAAAAAAAAAATACGCTTTGCTATAAATAGATGACTTGTTTTATAAATTGCAAGGAGCAAGAGTCTTCTCTAAGATTGATTTGTGGTCAGGGTACCATCAACATAGGATTAAACCTAAATACATCCCCAAGATTGCATTTAGGACCAGATATGGTCACTATGAGTTAATAGTGATGACGTTTGGTCTAGCAATGCCCCAACAGCCTTTATGGATCTTATGAACAGACTTTTCAGACCCTATTTAGACAAGTTTGTACTGGTGTTCATAGATGACAGTTTGATATATTCTAAGGATGGAGATGAATATGTTGTTCATTTGAGGACAGTGTTACAGACCTTGAGGGAGCATCAGCTCTATGGAAAATTAAGGAACTGTGAATTTTAGTTGGAAAAAGTGGTATTCTTGGGGTATGTGGTCACAAAAGAAGGACTTAAATTTGACCCCAGAAGGTAAAAGCAATCACAGAATGGTTAAGACCTACCAATGTCACTAAGATTCGAAGCTTTTTAGATTTAGCGAGTTATTATCGAAGGTTAGTTAAGGACTTTTCAAAAATAGCTTTGCCCCTGACCAATTTTCTTAAGAAAGCAACTAAATTTAAGTGGACAGAGAAATGTGAGAGGGCTTTTCAAGAGCTAAGGCAGCGATTAGCTGCCACCCCAATCCTAACACTACCAGTAAAAGGTAAGGAGTGTACCGTATATAGTGATGCATCGAAGAACAGTTTGGTTGTATTCTGATGCAGGAAGACAAAGTAGTAGCTTATGCCTCACGACAGCTCAAATCTTATGAGAAAAATTACCCTACCCATGACCTGGAGTTAGCAGCTGTGGTTTTTGCATTAAAAATCTATAGACATTACTTATATGGGGTACCATGCAAGATTTATACTGATCATCAAAGCCTGAAGTATATCTTCACTCAGAAGGAGCTCAATTTGAGGCAAAGGCATTGGCTTGAGATAAAGATTATGATTTGTAGATTCAACACCACCTAGGAAAAGCAAATGTTGTAGTAGATGCCCTGAGTAGAAATTCTCAGCATAGCCTGAACACCGTAGTGATTACTGAACTGAACATTTTGAGAGAGCTTGAGGACTTAGGCATTCAATTAGTGTCGCACAGGAAAGCAAATGTTCAATTGTCAGCACTTATGTTACAGCCCTCCATAATAGAGGAAATTCGGGTGAACCAGTATAGTGATCCGGAACTTCAAAGAATAAAGTAAAACTTAGGAAAGAGGAAGTCTCCTGGATTTGTAGTCCATGAAGATCAAACCCGGTGATTTCAGAATCATCTGTATGTACCCAAAAATGAGGAATTAAGGAAGCAGATCTTAGAGGAGGCTCATAACACTCTCTACTTGGTGCATCGAGGAGGCACCAAGATTTACAGAGACTTAAGGCAATATTTTAGGTCGAATAACATGAAAAAGGAAATCGCAGAGTATGTAGATAAGTGTCTGATTTGCCAAAAGGTAAAGCGGAACACCTGCGCTTCGTAGGTGAATTGAGACCTTAGAAATTCCCACTTGGAAGTAGGATTCAGTATCAATGGACTTTGTCAAGGGATTACCTACTTCTGCTTCGAAGTAGAATGTCATCTGGGTAATAGTAGATTGACTCACAAAGTCTACTCATTTTGTACCAATTCAGGATACTTGGGGAGTTCAAAGATTAGCCCAACTGTATGTGCAAGAGGTTGTGAAACCCTAAAAATTTATATTCGGTATGGGCCGACCTAGGATTCTCCTCGAGTCAATCCAAGTCAATACCGGAATTTTTTTTTCTTTTGGCTAAATTTTGGGGTTCAAAATTTATTACTTTAGAATGAAAAAAAAAAATGATTTTTGAGGATTTCTTCTCCTTGAAGCCCTGCAAACCCTACACCCCTCTCTCGTCCCTTTCTCCCCTACTCAGCCCCCAAGCCTGAAACACCCCCCTCATTAAACCCCAAAACCCTAGAACCCTACTCTTCCTCCTCTCTCCTACTCTCTCTCTACCGTCATCCTCTCTCTCTCTCCCCCCTCTCATGCTCTCTCTTGCTCTCCCTCTCGCCCACCGTGCGCCGGCGCCGCCACCCAGCCGGCCACCGCCGAACACCCGACGTGCCACCGCCCCACTCCTCCTCGTCTCTATTGTGGTGAGTACTTGATACATTATGCACACTCGTGCAAGGCCCTAACACCATACATTCAAGATTGAAACCTCCTTTGTTCTTCTTTATAAATTTTAGATTCAAAGATTCAAATCGCTGATTTTTTTGTGGTGGGTTTATAAATTTTCATATTTGAATCCCGTAGGGGAGGATGTTCCTAAACACTTCTTTGAGAAACTGCATCAAGGTGAGTGCATAACGGTATTTTTGTGTTTCTTGATATAAAATTCTCAATTTTTTTGACTTGGATAACATAGGGGGAATATAGTCATTAGATTTCAGGCTTAGGGTGTCATGGGAATCATTACCATGGGTTCTAGGGCAAAAAGATCTCATCTTTGATTGAAGTTGTTGTGGGAACATGCCACTAACTGAAGCCAGAAAGGGACGTGACTTAAAAAATTTACTGATATTGTTGTACTGATCTAAAAATTGCAAAATTGTCAGAGTAGATGGGTTCGGATGTGCTAGGTAATCTAGGTTTTGAATTGAGCGAATCAAAGTAGTATAGCCCGAGTTATGGCCGAATTACCAGGGGCTGTCCAGATCGGGACAGCATGGAAAGACTTAGGAAAATTTATGTCAGAGTCTGATAAAACCCTTAACATAAGAAGTGTAGAGGACAGACCAACCTTTCTATAACAGGCAACAAATTGAGATTCTGACATTAGGAACAAAAGTTATTGGCCCTAGAAGTTGGGCCCAGATTCTGGTTGAATCTGGACACAGAGTTGGGCTATGATTGGGAGCCTAAGGCATGGCTGAAAATTTTAGAAAAATTATTATAAGTAGGGTAGGGGCTAGAGTTATGATCCATAAGGTTTTGGACTGAGTATGAGTGATGTTTTGGCCAGGTGCAAAGCAGTAGGCCCAAACTAGTAATCAAGCCCATAAATTGTACGGATTTCAGGTAATAATCATACCTTAGCCTTTCGCCGAAGTTGCATGAAAAATGTGTGTTGAATATGGTAAGAATTGATTTGAATGTGGGTTTTATGAAGTTATGGTGTGTGCTAACTGAGCACGAGTATATAGTTAGATTGCATGATTTTGCTATGACCCTAGAGTTGGGTGTTGGGTTGGTTATGTTGAAGCACGGAATTTGTGCTGTGGTAATGCCTTGGGATCAGGTTGAAACAGAATGAACCATGCATGTTAACTTGATCTTTAAATGGGATAAGCATGATAGTGAAAGTAAAGGCTGAGTATGGATGAGACTGCGAGCTTGTTATGTTGACTGAAGGCCAATAGCCATCCCCAGAAAATAGTGCATGCTTGTGAGCAACCACGTGCCTAGTTGGGACATGGTCTAGGTTAGCGGTAACCATCCATAATAATGGTAGGCAAGGAAATGACTAAGCGGTAACCATCCTAGTCGGCGGTAGGCCATGACTCAGTTAAACGGCTGCGTTAAACCCAAGTGCAGGCTATAAGACCCAGTGGGGTCGCTCACCCTTAAACCTGATTATCATAATTGGACCTTAGAATGTTTGTGTGTATTATTGAGAACATTTAAGTACGGACGGTTACATTAATGGAAAACGAATAAGTGTAGTCTTGTTGTTCCCCTACCCATAAAATGCTTGTAAAATGAATTTGCATGTGTAGTTTGACTATTAGGGGTGATTGTTTACTGAGTTTATCTCACTTTTATAAATGTTTTGTTTTCAGGTGAACTAGCTATGCATGGGATTAAGGGACAAAAGTTAGTGGGAGGCCCCGACACTGAAGCCAAAGAATACAACCTTTAGTTGTTTA
The DNA here is from genome assembly GCA_029747015.1 of Carnegiea gigantea. Classification (NCBI taxonomy): domain Eukaryota; kingdom Viridiplantae; phylum Streptophyta; class Magnoliopsida; order Caryophyllales; family Cactaceae; genus Carnegiea; species Carnegiea gigantea. The sequence goes on along the minus strand of JAKOGI010000447.1, from coordinate 456,262 downwards.
AAGAAGAGATTTGTAATGAACAATTGTTTTAGTTTAGTAGTTGCTCATTAGTAACTGAATCCGTTTAAGTTGAAGTTGTATTGAAAAACCTTTGCATTACTTGTTGTTTGATACACAGCCTGGTATTTCCAAGAAGAAAATACGACGGTAACACCCCAAACTAGGTTTCGTTGCCACGTAGGTTAATGATTGGTAATAAAGAAATGGAATTAGAAATCTGGGGTGTTACAAAGTGGTATAAGAGCTCAGGTTGACTGACCTAAAGGCTCACCTAAAAGGTTGTAAGAAACTAAATACTAAAACTGATAGACCTAAGGACTGCTTGGAGAGTGAAAGTAGCAAGAACAAGGGTTGCATGTATGTGCATATAGTATTAAATAAATGCATGTTATTGTAGGGATACATGCCTTATGTGTAATTACTCTGTATAGGAATAGAAGGTACCTAGCATTGTGGTTATGTAGGAGGTCCCTACTTGCACGAGCAGTTAGCTAAGAGACCAGGTCAGGTTGTGTGGGACCACATTCGGCATGTGAGGTGGGTATTAGCCAGGTATTTAGAAGATGTGCCCCATAACTGTCTGAGGATTGAGGACAACCAGGTTATCTTTCTGCTGCTGACCCTAAAGGAGACCCTGAGTAGCGTTACCGAGTTGATGAGTTGCACCCCTGGGCCCGTGATCATCACCCATGGGGGAATTATAGATTGTGTGATTGGGAGCCTATGGGGGTGAGTGTGGTTGACCTGATAAATTACCTGGGACTAGAGGGGCCCCATGATTAGGAGCCTATACCCACAGCTAGTGAGGAGGATGCCCCACCCCCAGGAGACGAGCTGACTAATGAGGAGGGAGACTCTAAGGATGAGGGAGATGTTCCTACTTAGGCAGACCCAGTGGAGGAGGAGGACCCCAAGGAGGATTTTAGTGATGAGGAACCGATGGAAGAGGAGGACCCCGATGAGGATCCCGACCAGGAGGAACGGATGGAAGAGGAGGACCCTAAGGAGGATTTTGAAGTGAGTAAGGGAAAACTTATGGGAAGTGAAGACCTCGAGGTAGACCTTAGCGAGAGTGAGACGAAGGCTGGTGAGAGTGAGAACCCTAAGGAGGATCAGGAGGAGGGCAGGATGGAGTTCCTTGTGCAGGCCAACCAGATGAGGGGACGTGAGGGCTTAGGTGATGAGATAGACCCTGTGGACAAGAGGGGTAAGTCTGAGATTGGGGCAACCCGCTGGAAACGGGGTAGGTGTGGCTGAATGTGCAAGGGTACCTCTCCACTAGATGCCCCTGAATAATAGAAGCTCGTAGTGTTTAGAAAGCTTTGTTTTCTAGGACAATGCTGATCGTTATCTTTCTGTTATGTTGTTAAGCCACTATGGGCTAATAAAGTTAGAAATTGGGATGTAATGAAAAGTACTAGTATGGAACATCTGTGATTTTAAATTATATACAATGAAATTCCTTGAGTTATCTGAATACTAGTGTTCTTTATTTGTAATGTATGTGAATTACGTGAACGTAATACCTGTATGATATATAATGTATAAGCATGCCAAGCTGCGGTTGGACCACACAAACGTAGCCTTGTGATGTGATTGAAAACCTATAAAATGATGCATAGTGCACTAGCCTGTGATGTGTTATTGAACTCTAGTAGTACGTATGGTATGAACTATTAGGAGAGGAGCTAAACCTAACTAAATTCTCGAACAGGATGGTCGGAAACAATGACGAATCTCAAACTGGACCTCACCCTGGTACCAGACTACCTGTGAACCCAGAAATCCCCATGTCAGTATTCAGGGAACGGCTGAAAGCTCTACACCTCAGGAACAGGAACGGCTCTCGCAGTCAGGTGGAGGAGACCAACCCATCTACTCGAGCAGACTTTACTAACCTTCTACTGGTAGAACTGCTGCAGAAGCAAAGAGAGCAGCTGTAATTCCAGAACAAACAACTGCAGAAGCTGATGGAAGTCAGAGAGAAGAAGGTCAAGGAGGATAACTCTTATATGTTCAAGATGTTCGCAAGCCATAACTCACCCATCTATGATGGCACCCCCGACCCCAAAACCTTTGAAGACTGGATTAGGGGCTTGGAAAAATTGTTTGACGCACTTCAATGTCCCGAGGAGTGGAACGTGGGCTTCGCCGTGTTTTACTTGAAGGATAAGGCTGATCTGTGGTGCGCTACAGTGAGGGAAAGGCAGCACGAGCCTAGTTTCGGCTGGAGCAAGTTACATACTAGTACTGGAATACGCCTCAAAGTTTATGGAGCTCTCTTGTTTTGCCCCGGCCTTTGTAGCTGACGAGAGGCTTAAGATGAACTGGTTCGATGCCAGACTCAATCCTATCATTAAGGAGAGGATGTCGATACACCAACACACCTACATGGACCTGTACAATACTACGGTCAACGTAGAAAGGGCAATGAAGGAGATGAGTAATTACTTCATTGAGCAGCCGGGAGTTAAGAGGAAAGGGAATAACCAAGGAAACTTCCAACCGCAAGAGCAGTACCAAAGGCCTCCTGGGAATCATTACTCAAACAACAATGCTCGTGGAGGCTAACATCCCAACGCGTGGCCTAAGGTGACCTGCAACGCTTGTAGGAAGTTGGGGCACTGTGCCCGAGGGTGTCGTTCTGCCAAGAGGTGTTTTCGCCGCGGAAGCCCTCAACTCCAGATCCTGGATTACCCACACCCCCCACCTCCTGCCGGTCAAGGTCATGGGGGACAAGGGCAATGATAGGGATGGCCACCCCAGTAACCTTATCAGAAGAGGACTGGGTAGGCGGCCAACCCCAACCAGCAGAATCGGGCGCCTCAGTAGAATTAGGCCCGACCTCTCAACCAACCGCCCCGAACTAATGGGGGCAGGGTCTATGTGATGTGCAAGGAGCAAGTAGAGGATGCTCCAAATGTGCATTACTTGTTTTAGTTTAGTAGTTGCTCATTAGTAGTTGAATCCTTTTAAGTTGAAGCTGTATTGAAAAACCTTTGCATTACTTGTTATTTGATACACAACCTGGCATTCCTAGAAGAAAATATGGTGGTAACACCCAAAATTAGGTTTCGTTGCCACGTAGTTTAATGATTAATAATAAAGAAATGGAATTAGAGATCCGGGGTGTTACAGAGGTAGTATGACTACATAGGGTTCCCTCAGACATAATATCAGATAGAGACCAACGATTCCAGGCCTGCTTTTTGGCAAGCACTTCAAAAAGCCTTTGGAATCAAACTGAAATTGAGTAGCTCTTATCACCCTGAAACAGATGGCCAAACTGAACAAGTGAATTAAATTTTACAAGACATGTTGAGAGCTTGTGTATTAGAGTTCCAAGGGAAGTGGGAAGATGATTTACCATTAGTGGAGTTCTCATACATCAACAACTATCAATCCACCATCAAAATGGCCTCGTTTGAGGCTCTATGCGGGAGAAAATATAGAACCCTATAGTGCTGGAGTGACTTGGATGAGGCATTGATCATAGGCCCTGAAATGATTTAAGAAACTACTGAAACAATAAGAAGGATTTGGGAGCATATTCGGATTACCCAGAGTCGACAAAAGAGCTATGCTGACAAAATAAGGAGGCCTCTGGAATTTTAAGCAGGTGATAAAGTTTTTCTGAAGGTTTCGCCAACCAAGGATGTCAAAAGATTTGGAGTATGAGGAAAATTAAGTCCAACATATATTAGACCCTATGAAGTCATAGAAAAGCTGAATCCTATAGCCTATCGACTGGACTTGTCAGTAGAACTTGAGCAGGTGTGTAACATGTTTCATATATCTTAGCTCATGAAATGCATTCTGAATCCAGACCGTGCTATTGTATCTGAACCTGTTGAAGTCACTGGGGATCTAGTTTATGAAGAATGCCCAATTCAAATACTAGACCATAAGACTAAGTAACTATGAAACAAGTAGATACCATTGGCCAAAGTACTATGGACAAATCATTCCTCCACAGAAGCCACTTGGCAAACCGAGGAAGAAATCAAAGCCAAGTGTCCATACCTATTTGAGGTAATCTTGCATACCTTGATAAGGTTCATAAGTTTCAGGATGAAACTTGTTAAGCGGAAAAGATTATAATAGCCTGGCCCTAAATCATGTATATTTAATAATTAAGTCATGTTATTAATTTTACTTCATTTAATTATCGCTTTTAATTATTTCGATTGGGAAAAAATTGATTTGGGTCCTCACTTTACAATTTGGGTTTTTATTAATGCAAAATTTTAGGAAAATTGATATTATGCTTGATAGTTATGATTTAAGTTATCAAATTTTTTTTCCCTAACATCACAAAAATTAAATTTGAGCTATGCAAAAACCTTATCGTAACGGAGCATTTTATTACTAAGCCCACTTTATTTTGTCCCAACTTGAAACCCAAAAGGTCATGCACTTCATTTAGCTAATTCTCATTATGTATTTTTAATTTTAATTAGCATAATGCCCCTTTTTCGTGCTTGAATATCAGCCAAGTATCAAAGTTAAGCATCCAAATCATTTTTCCACCAAGCAAAAGTAGTCTTCTTCCTGCTCTCCTCCACCTATCCCGCACCCACACAGCTACTGCTACTGCTGTGCTTTGCCCTGCTGGCCGCTGTCCACCAACCCCACCACCCCAGCCACCATCCGGTCCTTTAACCACTAACCAAGTCCACAATCTCCACAACCACCTTCATCTCTCTCTATCAAAGCCATAAGTGAGGTAAACCCTAGCCCTCAACTTGTTGATTCTTAGTTTTAAATTTTGATTACATTGATTTTGGTTGTTGATCTTGTAATCTTGGTGGAAATAAGAAATATTTTGATGTTTTAACGGTTGGTTAATCTTGAAAGTAAGTAAAGATTAAGGTTGTTCATGATCAATTAAGCTTAAGTTAAAATGATATTTATGGATTGTTCTGTATTTATTTTGGTAATCTTTAGCATCATAAATGATTATGGTGGTGTTGGCATGGTTTTGGATAAGTTAAAGGTGAATTTACGTTGGTCACCAGCTAGGGTTTAATGATTATGCATGGGTTAGCTTACTCTTAGTATCAAGCATGTTATTTGTGTGTACTTGGATGAGAAATGAATCTTTGATATGTCATTAACTTGGAAAATGACTTGGTGTGATTCTTATAAAAGGGGTGGACTATAGGAATCTCCCAATTGATTATAAAAAGTCATTTTGGTCATTTACGCAAATAAGTAAGCTTATGGATGTGTTTTGAGTGATTTTAAAAAGAGAAGAGTTGAAAATTAAACGTAGATGATTATAGAGTAAATTTGAGAAAAATGGATATGTAAGGTGATGAGAAGGAATAAGGCTTTGCTAAATGATTTCAGTAAGTGAGTTTAGAGGGAAATTATGAGAAAAAGGGGGTTGAGAACATGGGCAGCAAGCTGTGATCAGACATGATCATTACGAACAAACTAGTATTGTTTAGATCATTAAAAATTTACATTTTCGGTATATAGATAGATCATTGAGTTATCTTTCAAATGCATTTTGAATCACCTTAAACCGAGTTGTATGGAAAATGTTATGGCTGTTTTGCTAAGACTGTGCAGGATAGACTGAAACTGTGCCAGTTGTGTTCTATCCCAATTTTAGAAACCCTATTGTGGGAATTATGTTTTGCACTTTACATAAACATTTTGAGGGACTTTTTAAGCTTTTCATGTTGGGGATTTAGGTCTCAAGTTATGAGATTGCATTAAAATTTCTAGGTATATTCATTGCCTGTATCTTTAGAAATCAGCACGTATTTATTAAAATTATAATGTTTTGATAAGTACATCAACGAATCAGTTTAATCAATGATGTCTCACATAAATAGTGACCCCATCAGTTATCGATTATAGGGCGTTACCTTTTAGTTACCCGCACAGCCTCAGGCCAGGTCCCCTGATCGACTTAGTAAGTGTACACCTATCTACAGATCATTACATTATATGGGGGATCATTACCAAATAATAATTAGCAATGCAATTTTATACTCACCTCATTTCCTGACTTAAAACTTAAATGAATTGTGAAGTGAGCCCAGTCAGTGTTTTCATGGTTACTCAACAATACAGAAATGCATGTACTGAGCTTCGGCTCACATTTCGAAATGTTGGCTATGTTTTATTTCTAGGCAAGTGCTCAGTGCATAGCCTGCACACTAGCAAACCTGTAGAAAAGGATAAATGGGCAAGGTAGTCTGAGCAATTAGCATACACTGATAATGTATTGCGCTCTTTGTTTCTTTGGGTGATGTACTTTGAAACTTTTGGAGATTGACCTGTAGCAACAATGGTGGCTTATTTATTTGATGTACAACCTCTTGTTTGATATTAATTACTCCCATATGGTTTGAAAGATGCTGAATACTTGGGGTTTGATTTGTGTTTAAGTGAAATACCCCTAGTGGAATTACTTGAAGCCTTGTCCTTTTTGGGACAGTGGTAGCGCCCCAAGCATTGTGTTATCACTTCTACTCAGTAAAGATAATTAAAGTATTACAAGTAGTGGAACATGTACATCTGGACTTTACAAAATTAGGTTACGTGGACAGGCCTCCATCATCGTCCCCTTGTTAAAGAGAATTTGACCTCAAATCGGTTAGGTAATCCTCCTTCAAGTATGGCCTCAAATCTGCCATATTAGACGTGGATGAAATGCCATAGTCCCTAGGTAAATGAACTTGTATGTATTGTCATTAATTTGTTCTAAGACCTCAAATGGACCATCTGCTCTTAGCATAAGTTTATTTTTGCATTTTGATGGAAAACGCTCTTTTCTACAGTGGATCCATACTAGGTCTCCAGGTTCAAATACCATCATCTTCTTGTGTTTGTTGACTTGGGCTTAGTATGACATATTAGCTTTTTCAATTCAACCCTTCACTTGTTGATGGAGCTTTTAGACTTCTTCCATATGCTTAGTAGCATCCACACTTAGTTTTTGATCCATAGGTCATGGCATAAGATTAAGCAGACTTAAGGGATCAATTTCGTAGACCACCTTGAATGGAGACAAGCCAGTAGCCGTGCTAGGTGCTTTGTTGTAGGCAAATTCAACATGGAGGAGTAATAGATCCCAAGCTTTCAAATGAGGTTTAATCAAAACTCATAAGAGTGTGCCTAAGGTTCAATTAGTTACCTTAGTTTGGCCGTCTATTTCTGGATGATAGGTGGTACTGCACTTGACTTTAATACTCTTTTTCTTGCACAATATAATCCGAAAATGACTAAGAAACTTAATAACCTGATCTAAAACAATAGATCATGGAGTACCATGTAATCTAATCACTTCTTTGAAATATTACTATGCAATATGTGTACTATCGTTTGTCTTATTGCATGATATAAAATGGGCAATCTTGGAAAACCTATCCATCACTACAAAGATTGAGTCTTTGTTCCTTTTGATTTTAGGTAAGCCTAGGACAAAATCCATGCTCACATCAACCCAAGGAAGAGTGGGAACTGGTAGAGGCATGTATAATCCTTGGGTAGCGTGTTACTTTTAGCCACTTGACATGTAGCACACCTCCTTAAGATATCTTTGGCATCTTTACTCATGCTTGGTCAATAATAATGTTCTCTTAACATAGTAAGAGACTTATTTCCACCATAATGACCAGCTAATGAACCACTATGAACTTCTCGAATCAAAAGTTCTCGAGTACTACACTTTGGAATGCATAAGTGCATATCCTTAAAACAAATAGCTTTCCTAGACCAAAACATCACCTTTAGGATGCCTTTGACAAGCTGAATAAAGCTCTCGAAAGTCTTCGTCTTCAACATATAGAGATTTTAGACACTCAAAACCCAAAATACAAGCATCTAACTAGAATAGTAACAAGTGCCTCCTGGATAATGCATCTGCACCTTGATTGAGCTTTCCAGACTTATGCTTAATTGTGAAATGGAATGATTGGAGATATTCCACTGCATTTGCAGGTCGTGATTTTAATTTGTGCTGCCTTGAATACACTTTAGGGCCTCGTCATCAGAATGTAAAATGAACTCAGTAGCCATTAAGTAATGATGCCGGTGCTCTAAACAGCAGATAATAGCATAGAATTCTTTATCATAAGTGGAGTATTTTCTTCATAAGTCACATAATTTCTCACTAAAGAAGGATAGAGGCTTTCCTTCTTGAGTGATCACGCCACCTATGCCCACGCCAGATGCGTCACACTTAATTTTAAATACTTTGTCAAAACATGGTAAAGCTAACACCAGTGCTTGAGTTAGCTTGTTTTTCATCTCTTCAAGGGCAGATTGGGCTTTGGGTGTCCTTTTGAAAGATGTACCCTTAATAACCTTAGTCATAGGAGCCATAACAGTACTAAAGTTTCCTATGAACCACCTGTAATAAGAAACAAGTCCATGGAAACTACGTACGTCTCGTATACTTTTTGGAGTAGTGATTACTACTACAAGCGCATGGTTCTTGTAGTATAGTTTTAATATCGATCCCACAGACACCTAGTCTAATCTATCAAGTTTTAACCTATTATAAAAGGCTAAGCAACCAAATTTTCAAAGGGTTGTCTCAATTATCACTATTTAACTATTCGAAATTCAATTGGATAAAAACATCTAGGGACTTGTTTCGCCTAGTAACAAGTTGGATGTTTGAATTTATATATGCATTTATCAAGAATGGATGATTCAAAGGAGTGCAATCGAACTAAGAATTCAATATTTTCTTTTGAAGCAAACTGAATTACCTAAACTAATCCAATTAACATTCTTTCAAATGTCCTTGGTTTAGTCTTGGTTATGGATTTCTGATTGCTAGAATTTCCTCTCAACTAATAACTCTCTTTCAGGAAGTCATTAAATTAAGTTCTAAGTTGTTGTTCTAATAGTAAGTTTCTCCTTTCAGCGCTTCACTGAACTATCTAGTATGTACAAGCAAATCTAGCCAAAATTTACTCACAATAGTTCATCCACAAGATAGAATTCAATCGAATCAATTTTGACAAAGCAGAAATACTGAAAACTAGACATCCAACATCAATACTTTGGCTAACAAGTCCCTAGATTAAGAAGAACTACTCACACATAGTTGAAATAATCAACATCCAAGCAAAAGTTTAAGAAGAGATTAGAAGGAGAAGAAAACTTAGCAACTATGGTGGTCTTCAAAGGCTTCCCAAATTCCAAGCCTCCCAGTGCCAATCTTCCACTCTATTTCCCACTCTTACTCTAAAGAAAACTTGAAAAATCTTAAAACCAATGATAGAAGTGAGTGTTAGATGCTTTGCCTTTCTATGCTCTCCTTCCTTCATAGCTAAAAAACCTTATTTAAGTATGAACTCGATCATCCTCAGCCTCAAAATGAAGGAAGACGAAGAGACAAGTAGTTTTAAGCTCACCACGGACCATGGCCTTCACAACGGAAAGTCCGTAGTAGACTCTGTCCCAATATTCTCTGGTTCTTGTTTCTTCTCCATGGGCATGGTGTCTTACGAGCATCCATGGGGAGCCGAAACACACTCGATTGGGGTCAAAGCGCGGGTAAAAAGGTCCAAAAATGTGTAAAATACAGAAAAGAACCATACACAAGTGTAAAGCGGAAAAAGCACTATAGATTATAACATAAAGTTCATAATTCTCTTTAAAATGCAACAAAATGACCCCAAAATGAAGTTGACTTTAAGCATTTATCAAACTCCTCCATGCTTGAACCATTGCTTATCCCTAATCAACTATGAAAACCAAAAACTAAAATAAAAAATCTCCTCAGGTAAACATAAGTAACAACATTAATAGCCTACCAACCTAAGAAGTGAGCCGAAAAGTGACGGAAAATATTGCAAAACAGATGAGGGAATGAAGTTTTCAAAATAAAAACAAATACCATCACATCACACATTGAATCGATCACTCAAATCAGCTTAAACAATCATATTGGTACATAGAATAGGGAGAGTAAAATGAACTGATAGACCTGCACTTTAGGGATGAAGCACTTATCACTCATGTGCATAAAAATATAATGCGATCCACTTAAATCTCATTCCAAAGAATCAAATCCACCATAAGCTTGACAAGACTCTCAAATTCGCCACCACTAAAATGCAACACATGCTAGACAATCATGAGGACTTTGATAGCATTGTAACGGGCCTATGGTAAAGGTAAGAGGGGAACAAATATGTTGGGATTTATGGAGGTCAAAGCCAAAGACTATGAGTATGAATCATCTTCGCCCAACCTTCCACAAAAATACTCCTCGCGCCAAACACAATACTTCTCAAATACACAAAATAACCCTGAGTTGGTCAATTATGTGAAAAAGTGTTGAAGTATATCTAATATGAAATCTATACCAAATCTTTGTATTATTTTGCTTCTCTTTTTTCTTTCAACAATCTTTTTTTTTCTTATTTTTCTTTTGTTCCCTTTGATTTTCTTTTGATTTTCTTTTGATTTTGCTTTTTTTTTTGTGATTCTTTTTTTTAAAAGAAGGATTATGGTAAGAGAAATTATGCACTTTTCAGCACTTTTTCTAACAACTCATAAAATTCAATCCAAATGACACCAATGGAAATATTGCATGAATCCCTCATTGCGTACAAACAATCCACAGCAAACAACAACATCGTTATCCACCAACTGCTCCCAATCACTAATGAAACTATATAGTCTTGGCTAAAAAGGTAGAGTATGTATTTGGCGAAGGTTCAGTATTACACGTTTGCATCAAGAAAAAAGGTCAAGGCTCAATGGGGTTAGCATTTGATATATAATAATAAGGGTGGCTATTTGGTCAATGTAGCTCATAAATTCAAAGAATGCCTCAATCATATTGCCTAAGGATGTATGCTAAATGTGACCTTGAAAAAGAGTCAAAGAAAGTTCTAGAATTTGAAATCTAGGAAGAGCAACACATGAAGAAGAATATAAGACTAAAATGATGAATTAGTCCAAATAAGGGTCAAAGTCTTACGGGACAACTACCAAAGCTCAATTAGCTTATTAGATCACACGTGCCAAATATTCATGCAAAGACTCATTAAGTAATCTAATTGCAGTCAACATGATGGACAAAATATAAAACACATTTCGAAAACTTATAATCAAACATTTTATTCACAAATGGGCATAACAAAAAGGGTCAAAATAAGCCAAAAAAAGGTTACTCATCATTGGAGGATTTTATTGCTTTTTCCTTTTTCCTTTTTCTGTTTCTGTTTTTTAATTTTTGGAATTTTTTTTTCTTTCTTCTCTTCTTTTTTTTACACTCTAAAATGCAACTAAAAATTGAAAATACCAAAATAAAGCTAAAACTGAGAAAAGAAACTTAAAAATTTAAAAAAATGAAATGAATAACTAAAAATACAAACTTCTCCTTAATGCAATACCTAAAATGGAAACTACTCACACATCCATATCACATATACATATTTACATATATCGCCCCCATGCTTGGAGAAAGCAAGTCCTCAATGCAAGGACATAAAAATCAATAGGGAAGAAAAAGAACAACTAAAAAGGAGGAGGAGGGAGGGAAGAAGGAGGGCAGGGATGAGAATGTGCCAGTCACGCCAAGTCTCTAAAGGCTCCAAAGTCTTGGAAGTATTGGTTTTGGGAAGCAATCATCTCACAGAGCTCATCGTGCCACTCGCAGACAAAGACACGGAGCACAGTATGTTCAATTTGAATATAAGTTCGCAGGGACGCTTTGTTCCTTTTGAATGGGCTTAAGGGTAGCATGCAAACAGCATAGTCAAAGGAGGAGGACGGTTGGCATGAACCAGAGGTCCTTAGGTAAGGCAGGGGAGGAGGTGGTGTTGGTTGTGCCAGCCCTTCATCGGCTGGCAAAAAGTACAAATTAGCCCGGTTCAAGAGAGTGCTTCATGCAACATTAGGGAGAAGCATGAGACGGTTCCCAGGATAAATCCAACAAACATGCCCAGCCTCTGCCTTACAAAACTTCACTTGTTCAAAAGCGGCTAAGTTCAACCGCTCGGAACCTGAAACTCTATCATATGGGTTTGGTTCTATTCTAACAGACCTATGTGCGGAACTAGTGGCCCCACTATGCAAGTGATTAACCATGGATGAACCGGGGTCAAGTTGGTCACCTTGGAGCATGCGATTCAAGAAATATAATTTAGATAAGCGAGGCCCATTCAAGCTATCTGCCCTCATAGATAAACCACAAGCAAGCAATCGTTAGGCTGCTCAAATACAGGGGTTCCTAATGACAGTGCTGTTGAAGTTGCTTGTATTATACCGATGATCCCAAGAAATTTCATTATAAAAAGCATTTTGGTTAAATTCTTTAGGGCCATGTCGATAAGGCAAGTCCGTACTCGTCGGAAAACCTAATATGCTATTAAAGGCACTTAAGTTTAGTTCGTAAAACTCCCAATTTAGATAGAAGAAAATGTATCTTTCTTGAGAATGAGGCCCACTTGTGACCTCCACATGCAGCGCACTAAAAAATTCAAGGGTAAGGTCACAATAAGTGTGGTCCCTAATCTCTAAAAATGGCCCCATACCTCCCCTAGCAAATAACCAACGTATGTCATCTAACAAACCCAATTTGGTTAACAACTCTTTGTCATAATAACGAGTGGCAAAAACTAGCTTACTACTGAAATTATTGTATCTATCAATATGCTCGGGATGTGTTAAACCTAGGGTTTAGGGATATTACCTCGATTTTGTGCATTGGTTAAGGTTCGGGAAGTCCGGGGTGCTTGTTGACGTGCTTGACTGGATGTCCTCGCCTCTTAGTTGGTTCTTACCTTCTTCTTAGGTACCATTCTTATGGTGAATGGATGGGTGAAAGCTTTAAACTCTTACCAGAGGGATAATGGAAAAGAAAATAACTAAAAATACAAAATTTGTGGAAGTCAAGGTGACATGGGAAGAAATATGGAAGAAAAAAAGAGAACCTGGAAGAATGGAAGGTAAAGTGGAGCTGTTGAAGTTTGGGTTTGAAGATGGGTAGAATGTGAGAGAAAGAGGGCAAGAAAAGAGAAATTTCAAGGAGATTTGGAGTGAAGGTGAAGAAAATAAGAAGAAAGGGAAGAAATTTGATGGAAAATGATAAAAAATTGAAGGTTTAGAGGTGGGTGGCAAAGGAGGTTTTACAGAAAGAATGAGAGAGCTTAAAGAGGGAAGGACGAAAGGTAGAAGAAAGTGAAGGGGTGCTGTGGTCAAAGGACTTGAAAAATCCTTGACTGCGATCGGAGAGCCTCACCACGGACCGTGGGGTCCACCGCAGAGGGTCCGTGTTGAGCTATGTTTCTGCGTTTTCTTCATTTTTCCTAGCAGCAGCTCCACGGACCTGATTGGGCACCAGTAGGGGTATGTGGATAGCTCTGGTATAGCTGCTAAAACTCTGTTATTATTTTTGTGTGAGTTTTGATGATTTTTCACTCTTCTTTTTGCTTCTTTTGCTTCTTTTTCACTATTTCTTTTCTTTGTTTTGCTTCTTTTGCTCTTTTTCTCATCTGTCAAACAAAAATAATATACTATATATAATCAAAGAAAACAAAAACTAGTAAATAGGAAAAACTTGGGTCGCCTCCTAAGAAGCGCTATTTTAGGGTCAAGAGCTCAACCATCACTTCGAGGAGGGCTCGGAATCAGAAAGGTGGTGGACAAAAGGCTCGTCACTGGGTTCCCCTACATAATGAGGCTTAAGACGCTATCCATTAACCTTGAACGCACCATTTGTCTCGCTCTAAACCTCCACAGCTCCATGAGAGAAGACTTTAATGACCTTAAATGGTCCCGACAACCAGGATCTTAGCTTGCTTGGAAATAACCGCAACTTGGAATTGAACAATAGCACTAAGTCACCTACCTCAAATCTTTTTCTTCATAATATGCTTATCATGCCAGTGCTTAGTTCTTGCTTCATAAATTTTCGAGCTTTCGTAGGCTTCCAGACATAACTCATCTAACGCATGTAATTGCAAAAGCCTCTTCTCACCGACTGCCTCAAGGTCGAAGTTTAGAGTTCTGATTACCAAATATGCTTCGGTTCTAACTTAACCGGCAAATGGTAAGACTTTCCAAATACTACGCAGTATGGAGTAGTGTCGAGAGGAGTTTCGTAAGAAGTCCAGTAAGTCCAAAGAGCATCATCGAGCTTTTTAGACCAATCTTTTCGGGACTGATTGACCGATTCTTGATTAGATAACTCAACTTCACAACTTGTTTAGGGATGATAAGGCACAGTAATCTTATGAAAACCCCCATACTTCTTTAAGAGAGAATCAAGGGGCTTGTTGCAAAAATGAGTCCCTTTATCACTCAAAAGAGTTCTCGGCGTGCCAAATCTTGTAAATATATTATTTTTAAGAAAGTTGATTATCGTCTTGGAATCATTGTAGGGGAAGCAATTGCTTCTACGCACTTGAAAGCACAATCAACTGCCACGAGGATGTAAAGATTATTGTGAGAAGGAGGAAATGGACCCATAAAGTCTACACTACAAACGTCAAAAAGTTCTACTTCAAGAATCCCACTTTGAGGCATCTCAGGCGTTTTGGATATGTTTTCTATCTGTTGGCATCTATTGTAAGTCACAACAAAGGTTCTTGCATCTTTAAAGAGAGTGGGCCGATAGAAGTAAGCCTAAAGCACTTTAGCAATAGTCTTGTCTGGTCCAAAGTGCCCACCATAACTTGAAGCATGGCAATGGTTAAGGACACCACAAACCCCATCTTTCGGCAAACATCTTCTATAAAGACCATCTCTACATAGCTTGTAGAGGGGAGGCCCCCCTCACACATAATATTTCGCATTAGAAAGGAATCTCTTCATTTATTGATAAGATAGTCCAAGTGGCATTACTCCGCACACCTTGAAATTCTTTAAATCAACATACCATGGTGCTGCTTGGTAAGATATTGCAAGGAGCTGGTCATCTGGAAAAGAGTTATCTATGGGAAGCTCCTTTATTAGTGTGGCCTCAGGACCCAAGCGAGACAAGTGGTCCATAACTACATTTTTATGTCCAGCCTTGCCTCAAATTTCCAAGTTAAACTCTTGGAGAAGAAGCACCCATCGAATGAGACAGGGTTTAAAGTTGAACTTCTTCAAGAGATGTATCAATGTGGCATGATCAATAAAAATGATCACTTTGGAATTGATCAAATATGAATGGAATTTCTCCAAGGCAAACACAACAGCTAGAAACTCTTTCTTAGTTATGGCATAATTCATTTGAGCGTCATCCAAAGTTCAGCTCGCATAGTAGATGGCACAGGGCTTATTGTCCTTTCATTGCCCTAAAACAGCTCCCACTTCATGGTCAGTAGCTTTACACATGACCTTAAAAGGTAATACCCAATCTAGGGCTTGCATAATCGGAGCAGAAATCAAAGCATCCTTTAACGCATGAAAAACACTTAAACACTCTTCATTAAACTTAAAGGGAACATCTTTAACAAGCAAATGGGTAAGAGGTTTTGCATTTTTCGAAAAATCTTTTATGAACCATCGGTGGAAACCAATGTGTCTAAGAAAACTCCTTACACCCTTTATAGAAGAAGGTGGCAGTAATCTCTCGATTACCTCTACATTTGCTTTGTCAACTTTAAACCTATTTGAAATAATATGGCCTAAAACAACCTCCTTTTGTACTAGAAAATGACACTTTTTTCAATTTAAGACCAAATTCATATCCTCATATGTTTGCAAAACTTTAAACAAATTATTTAAGCAAAGGTCAAAAGTTATACCATACATAGATAAACCATGCATAAAGGCTTCCATTATGTCTTCAATAAAGTCGGAAAAGATAACCATCATGCATTGTTGAAATGTGGCGGCAGCATTATACAACCCAAATAGCATTCTCCTATAGCCACATGTACTGTATAGACAAGTACAAATAGTCTTTTCTAGGTCACTAGAGTGAATAGGGATTTGGTAAAACCCTAAATAGCCATCTAAGTAGAAAAAATACGAATTTTTTTCTAGCCTCTCGAGCATTTGATCGATGAAGGGTAGGGGAAAATAAGGCCTTATTCAACTTCCTATAATCTATATACATGTGCCAGCTCGTAAATGTCCTATTAGGAATCAGTTTGTTATTCTCATTCTTTATAACCGTTATTCCCCCCTTTTTAGGCACAACATGGACTAGGCTTATCCACCTACTATCAGAGATAGGGTAGATAATGCTGACTTTAAGCAATTTTAAAATTTCTTTCTTAACCACATCTTACATGTTAGGGTTCAAGCTCCTTTGGTGTTGAATTGAGGATTTATGGTCATCTTTCGTCAAAATACGATGCATAAATAAAAAAGGGTGAATTCCTTTAATGTCATCAAGAGTATATCCTATGGCCTTATGATGTAATCTAAGTACTCTTATCAAAGAGTCAACTTGAGATGCATTTAGACTTGTATTTGCAATCGCAGGATATGTAGAATTGGGCCAAGAATCTCATAACCCAAAGAAGAAGGGAGAGGTTTTAGTGCTACCTCGGGGGGCACGTTTCTTATCAGATAAGGGCGCATCGTCATGCACTAGTGCTTCCACCTTGGAAAAGCTTGGGTAAATGGGTGGAGAAGCTTCCAGGAATTGAGCACATATTAGCACTTTTGGATTTTCATCTTGAGTAGTACCATCACTTAATAAACAATGCTCAAGTGGATCATGAGAAACATTATTAGAAACAATTATTCATACCAAGCTATCCACTACTTCAATCTGATGACCCTCACCAGAGGTAGAAGGAAATTTAGAAGCTTTAACCAAGTTAAATCCCACGTGTTTATCTTACACATCAAAAGATAGTTTTTGACATCTATATGGCACTTAATAGTGGCCAAGAATGGGCTCCTAAGAATAATGGGGGTGTGTGTATCCTCTTCCATTTTAAGGATTATAAAATCTAAGGCACACATATAAATCTCCTACCTTAATGGGGACATCCTCTAAAATACCTACAGGGTACTGTACGAAATGGTCTGCCAATTGTAAAAAGATGGTGGCGGGTCTCATTTCTCCTTGGTGCAGCTTTTTGTAAAGAGAGATGGGCATTAAACTTACACTGTACCCTAAGTCACACAAGGCCAGATCTATTGACACATTCCCCATCAAACAAAGAATAGAAAAGCCGTCGAGATCCTTAAGCTTAGTAGGATGCTTAGTTTGAACCGGGGCACTAGGTTCTTCAGTCAATGCCACTGTTTCATGCTCTTAAAGCTTTCTTTTATTAGACAAAATTTCTTTCAAAAACTTAGCATAAGAAGGCATTTGCGACAAGGCATCAGTGAATGGCATGTTAATGTACAGCTTTTTAAGATTAAAAACTTCCCAAGTTGTTGGCCAATTTTAGCCTTAGCCATTCTTTGGGGGATCAGTAAAGGCAGTACATAAGGTATTGGGGAAATTTTCTTGGGGTCATTAGGAATCTTATTAGAATTATGGGTATCATCACCTATGACGTCATTAGATGAAGTAGACACCTCCTTCTCAACAACCAGATCATTTTCATCATGCGAATGCTTATTTTGGCTAACCCCTTAGGTCTCTCAAGTTGCTTGCTCCCTCTTAAAATCATGGCATTACATTATTCCCTAAGGCTAAGTTCGTTCTTACTAGGAA
Source organism: Carnegiea gigantea (assembly GCA_029747015.1). Classification (NCBI taxonomy): domain Eukaryota; kingdom Viridiplantae; phylum Streptophyta; class Magnoliopsida; order Caryophyllales; family Cactaceae; genus Carnegiea; species Carnegiea gigantea. The sequence goes on along the minus strand of JAKOGI010000447.1, from coordinate 438,663 downwards.
ATCTACCTAGGGATGTGGATGAAGAGATAGCTTGTTGAGCTATTTTAGCTTCTAACATCTTATTAGGGGTAGTAATTAAACATATCAACCTTAGAAGCTAATTGCGTAATATACTCATCTTGCTTATGCCACGCCAAAATCATATGCCCCATCATGGTCTCTAAATTGGATTTTTGAGGTGTTTGCTAAGGATAAGGTGGTCTTTGAAATCCATGGGTTGGTCTAAAATTCCTCCAACCAGGATCATAGGTGTTCGACAATGGGTCATGGGTCGGTCTACGATTAAAATTGTTGACATATTTGACTAATTAACTAACATCTTAAGCAAATGGACTCCTGACTTGACAATTCACAGTCAAATGATCAACTGGCCATATATTTCACTTGATGGGGAAGGGGGTACTTGAACTAATGGAATTAACATTCAGCCGTTCTAACATTTGAGAGATGGCATCTACCTTAGCAAAAAGCATAGAGATAGCATCAAGTTTTAACTTATCTCCAACCCTCTTGGACTAACTTCTCTCATTAGACCATTGGTAGTTATTTAGCGCCATCTGTTCAATAAGATTGTAGACCTCGTCTTCAATCTTGTTCATAAGTGTACCTCCTGCTGCTGCGTCTATAGTGGACCTCACTAGTTAGGTGACTCTGTTATAAAAGGCTTACACTAACATCCACTATTGAAGGCCATGATGTGGGCATAGCCTCAATAGGTCCTTAAAATGCTCCCAGGCTTCATATAACGTTTCATCCTCCCTTTAAACGAAAGTGGTGATTTAGTTTCTCAAACTTTCCGTCTTGCTAGGAGGAACGAATTTCACAATAAAGACTTTGGTGAGCTCATCCCACGTTGTGATGCATCCCGACGACAAAGAATGTAGACAGGCTCTCGCCTTGTCCCTTAATGAAAAGGGAAATAATCACAATTGTATAGCATCGGTAGAAACATCGTTGAGCTTCAACGTGTCGCAAACCTCTAAGAATACCGAGAGGCGTAAGTTAGGATCTTTTACTAGGGTGCCTCTAAATTGGGATTGTTGCATCATGGAAATATGAGCCAACTTAAGCTCAAAGTTATAGCTTTCATGTTCAGTCAAGCAATACTAGAGGCAATGCCTTGGACTCCTAGGGTGACAAAATCCAAAAGCATCATTCTTTGGTCATCTCCTCCTCCTGCTGTCATCGAAAAGGCTTCTTGAGCTTTCCCTCTTTACTCCTCTAACTTCAACTTCTTTTCCCTAAAGCGGAAAGTCCTGTCTATTTCCAGATCGAATTCAAATAGAAAGGGATTTCACATATAAGTGGAAAGATCCTACCAAAATCACCACAAAACACTACCAATACAATCAAGAAAATACAAAGAAAAAAACAAAAAAAAACTTAGTCAATCTAAATAGGCAAACTCAATATCTACAAATTGGTCCTCAGCAACAGCGTGAAAAACTTGATTGCTACCGTAAGTGCAAGGTTGTTGTGGTACAATTCTAATATCGATCCTACAGAGACCAAGTGTAGTCTATTGATAGAAAAGGCTAAGCAATAAAATTTTCAATGGGTTGTCTCAACTATCCTATTTACTTATTGGAAATTCAATCGGATTAAAAACAATTAGGAAATTGTTTCGCCTAGTAAAGAGTTGGATTGTTGTGTTTAAATATGTACTTTATTTAGACTAGATGATTCAAAGGAGCGCAATCAAACTTAGAATTCAATATTTTCATTCGAAACAAGTTGAATTGCCTAAACTAATCCATAACATTCTTTCAAATATCATTGGTTTAGTCTTGGTTATGGATTTTTGATTGCTAGAATTTTCTCTTAATAAACAACGCTCTTTCAAGTAGTCACTAAATTAAGTTCTAACTTATTTTTCTAGTAGTGAGTTTCTCTTTTCAGTACTTCACTTAACTATCAAGTATGTGAAAGCAAATCCGGCCAAAATTTACTCACAATAGTTCATCCGCAAGATAGAATTCAATCAAGCCAATTTTGATAAGCACAAATATTGAAAACTAGAGATCTAACATCAATATTTTGGTTAACAAGTCCCTAGATTAAGAAAAACCACTCACACAAAATTGAAATAATCAACATATAAACAAAAGTTTAAGAAGAGATTAAAAGGAGAAGAAACCTTAGTAATTATTATGGTCTTCAATGGCTTCCCAAACTCCAAGCCTCCAAGTGCAAATCTTCTACTCCAATTCCTTCTCTTGCACTTAAGAAAACTTTGAAAATCCTAAAACTAGTGATAAAGGTGAGTATTAGATGTCTTAGCTTTCAGTGCGCTCCTCTCTTTACAGTCGAGAAAACTTTATTTAAGCATGAACTCGGCCGTGCTCAACCATAAGATGAAAAAAGACGAGGTAAGCATTTTCAAGTGCACCATGGACCGTGGCCTTCACCATGGAGGGTCCGTGGTATGCTTTGTCTCAACATTTGCTTGTTCTTCTTTCTTCTCCACAGGCATGGTGACTTAGGGAGATCCATCAGAGTCAAAACACGCTTAATTGGGGTCAAAGCAAGGGCAAAAAGGTCCAAAACTTGCAAAACACAAAAGGAACCATACCCAACTGTAAAATGGAAAAAAGAGCATAGATTATAACATGAAGTTCATATTTCTCTCTAAAAATCCAGCAAAATCACCTCAAAATGAAGTACACTCTAAGCATTTATTAAGTAAGCCATGTCTGAATAGCTTCAACTTTGCTCTTGTCTACCTTGATACCGTGAGCAATAACAATTTAACCTAAAAAAGTCACCTCATTTGATAAGAAGGTGCACTTCTTAATGTTACCAAACAACGTCTTCTTTTCAAGAACTAACATAATCTGACTTAGATGGTTTTGTTGCTCTCTTTCACCCTTGTTATAAATTAGAATGTAGTCAAAATAAACCACCACTTAATTTATCAGAATAAGGCCTGAATACTTGATTCATAATCCTCATAAAAGTACTTGGAGTATTGAATAAGTAGAATGGCATGAGAAGCCACTCAAATAAACCTCCTTTGGTTTTGAAAGCGGTTTTCCATTAGTCACCTTCTCTGATTCTGATTTTATAATAACCACTACTTATATCAATCTTAGAAAACACCATTGAACCATTTATTTCATCCAACATATCTTTAAGTCTAGGTATAGGACACCTATACTTGATTGAAATCTTGTTTATAGTACAACTATCTACACACATGTGCATACTCTCGTCGTTCTTTAGAACTAAAAGAGTTGGAATGGCACATGGGCTTAAGCACTCTTGAAATAGTCCTTTAGACATCATTTCTTCCACCTTCGGGGTTTATTCTATAGACTGGTTTGTTTAGAAGAATGAATCCTAGGATAAGATCAATATGATGTTGCATATCTATTTTTGGGGATAAACCTGATGGTATTTCTTTTGGCACCACATGGTTAAATCGTTTAAGTAATCAAATGGCTAAAGGTTGTCTTGGCAAAGGGGATTTGGACTCCCTATGAATAGCTAGTATCCACTCTTTAAAAGCTCTAAATTCATGATAAGAGGCTTTTAATAGAGGTTCACCATATGTAAGAAGCAAATCTGAATGTTTTCGCCTTTTTTGTGGTTTATTTTTGTGGAGTTCAGAAGGGGATAAGGGTACTAAGGTGATCTTGTTTCCTCCATTGGAGAAGGAGTATGTGTTTTGGAATCCATTATGCATCACCTTCCAATCATACATTCATGGTCTTCCTAATAAGGTGTGACATGCATTCATAGGAATCACGTCACACCATAACTCATCTTGGTAATTCTTTTAAATAGAAAAGGCAACTAAGCACCTAGAGTTAACTTGTAACCCTTTGCTCTGATTTAACCACTGGAGATTATATGGGTGTGGCTGAGCCGTAGCTTGGAGGCCTAATTTTTCAGTCATGCTAAGTGAAACCGCATTAGCACAACTTCCTTTGTCAATGATCAATGAACACACATTTCCCAGGACTGTACATCTGGAGTGAAAGATGCTCTCTCTTTATTGATCTTTAAATCCCTTTTATCCACTTAAAAATTTTCTCAAAACAAGCATTTCACCCTCGTTAGCTTCCTCCTCTACTTCATCCTGATTTTCTTCTTAGTCATCCGCTATGTTCTCCTCATTTTCTTCTTCAATTTCATCTTCCTTTACGACCTCCCATTCCACCTAAGTGACTACTTTTCTATTTGGCTAGTCTACAATAATATGACTAAGTCCTCGACATTTAAAACATCTTCTAGTACTTATTGGACTAGGGTAAGGTCGATTTTATGGAGGTTGGGTTCTTTGTGGAGCTGGGGTTCTTCATGGGGTGGAAGGAGTTAGGGTTGTGGGTTCAGGAAGGTTACTTGAACTCCCATTGTTAAAGGGTTGATTACGAGGTGGAGGCTTAAAGGGGCTGGAATTTTATTGTTGCTCAACGTTATGGGTTAGAACACAAACATCATCGAAAGTTAAGTATTGTTGTCATTCAACCACATTAGAATACCTAGGATTAAGAACCCCTAAGTGTCTACCAATGGTTTGTTCTTCAGGCTCTTGAATATCACACTTGTTCAGGAGTTTTTTAAACTCTCTTATGTACTCCTAAACACTCATACTTCTTTGAGTTAAGTTGGGAGTAACTGTCTTCTACGTAAGAGGCAGGTAAGAATCGAGATTTGAGCTTGGATTTCATCTTGTCTGATGTTCTGATCTTCTCTTTTCGGTTTCTTACTCTTTTAGCACACAGATTTGTCCACCAAAGTGAAGCATAGTTTCTGAGTCTAAAGGCTACTAAATTCATCTACTAATCCTCAAGGACCTGTTTTGTAATCAAAGATCCTCTCAATGGTATGTATCCACTTCAAAAGCTCATTTAGGTCTAACTTGCCTTAAAACTTTTGAATTTTAAATTTAAAATCGTTAGAATTGGCTGGTTGTTTACACTCCCTTTGTGCCCTTCTTCGAGGCTCACCCTCACTTAAAGAACTCAAATGATTCCCAGCTCCTTCATCCTCATCATCGTAAACGGAACTAGTTGGGCTAGCTAGAACTTTCTTCTTTTCTTTCATGTCTTCGCCTAATTAACGCTTCAGATACTCATTTTGGTTCTTGTACTCATGATTAGAGTCCTTGAGCTCTTGATTAGAAGACGTAATAGTTTGATAACTTCGCGTCAAAGCATCAAATTTCTCTTCTAAAGCCATACTTACACTCATGGCTAAATTTGAATTGAAACGGGTATGTGCTTGGGGTATCTGTTTCGGGATGATTTGGAACGTGTGGGAGCTGGTTTCAAGGCCAAGGAGAAATTTAGCTCTGATACCAAAGTTGATGGATGCACGCAAGAACTCAACTCACACTTAAGATTGAAAGCAAGTTTGTTAGGAGCAAACTAAACTTTAGCTAGAGTTTAGGTGAATCCAAATGATGAAAGGGAATGATTAAACGAAGTTGAACCTGTTCTTAGATACATAATCACTACTAAGAACAAGCTTGGGGCCCTTAATCTCATTTAGGACATAGAAACACCGTCTAAATAAGGATTAGGACTCACTTGATCACCACCTAGCTTGGCCTAAGCAAGGATAAGTAAGTAAAGTATTTAAAATGTTCAAAGGAGCAAAGCTCAACTTTCTTGACTCAATACTCAAACCTAGTTACAAAATGAGCTTCCAGAAACCCCTTATACATGTCTATCCCTTGCTATCAAGGGAGGGAGGAAGTTTCTTCCTACCTGGGAAACCTTAAATTAGTTTAAGCTAACAAACTTATAAAGCATACTGGCGTAAGCTAATTACAAATAATGAGTGCAGTAATACAAAATGCTAATGAGTAAACCCAAGCTTGATCATTTTAATTAGTTTAAAGGACTTTGTTGCTCATGGAAGTGAGAGAAAAGCGGCTGCTACCCCTCCTTCTTTCCTACTAGTCATCCGGATTGAGCTTAGTGTCTTCTCCATTACATTATAGTGGTTACATGCATTACTAGGCATTAAGGAAAGCATGTGAATGTTTACAGCTATCCAAGGTATCCAACAAAGACAGGAGATAGCTCTAGCAAGCCCTCCTGAGAGGGAAAACCTCTAGGTTAAGTAACCGGGCTCAAACAGCCAGTTTTTGCTCAGTTTTAATGGAGCCATGTGTCCCTTATTCTTACTAAGTTTCACTTAGTTTCCTTGCTTAGGGGGAATCCTTAGGAACTTAACAAACCCCCCTAATAAGAAATCAAGCTTAAATCAAGTATAAGGTGCTTAAACCAAAATAACCTAAGCCGGGTAAGGTTAGGTGCTCATCTACCGCAGTTAACAAAATGTGCTTGAATCTTCAACTTGTACTTGATTTAACTCAAACTTCTTCGAATTCTTCCCTAAGTATCATACTAAGCAAAAATATTGGACTTAAACCTCATGGAGGCCTCAGAAATAATGTAAACAAAATTGGGCCTTTACTTGGACTCAAACCTGAGACCTTCTGATTTTAACCCTAGCAAAATTTGGGTAATTCCTTGGACTTTGGCTAGCAAACTTAGACTACCTCGACTTACTTGTAGGTCTAAACTAGGTTGCATTGATGGACCAAAAAGGAAGGACAATGGGGTTAGACTTCATGGATCCACTTTAAAATAATCCTCTTCTAGCTAGCATTCAAAATCTATGTATGTATCTCGACAAAAGGGTGCTCTTATGATAAAGACACAAGAGTAGGTTGTTATTGCTAAAGTGACTTTAAAATGGGCATGGTTGTAGACACTAAAAATATTTATGTACCTTACCACGACATAAAATTAAATTAATTATTTGGGCCAATCCTTTTAATTGATTTAATTAGGTCCAAAATGGACTAAGTCACAACTGAAGCCCAAATGACTTCAAAGTCCATGCCTAAGAGACTCCCAAGTCCAGGCCCAAGAGACTCATAAGTCAAAGCCCAAGTCAAGGTCCAAGTCAAAGCTCAAGAGACTCATAAGTTAAAACCCAAGTCATGGCCCAAGTCATAGCCTAAGTTAAAGCAAATGACACTTAAGTCAGATCAATCCAAGTTGAGGTCTGATAAAAGGCCCAAAATGAGGTCAAAGTTCAATTTGACCTTCAAGGGGGAGGGAAAAATTTTTCTATAAATAGACCCCGATGCCCCCTTTATTCAAAGGTTGGAAAATTGAAAGATGTCACCAAGACTCAAACACTCACTCTTCGAAGGAAGATAACAAGCATCTAAGCACGTGTCATCCTCCCTTAAAGAACAAATATTTGTTTTCATTGAGATTAAGCCTCACAGGTCATCTCTCAAGTTAAAACTCGCTTAAACTCATCCTAGAAGATCGAATCAGAGGATTATTTTTATTAGAGATTGTACCCATATATATAATATTAATACAAAGATTAAATTATGTTACTCAAATTCTTGTCTAACTTATTTTAGGCTCAAAATTTGTGTTTACAAATTTTTGGCATGCTTGGTAGGACATCTCTACCTCTTATCTCTTTCTCCTTAAAAATCAAGACTTTCAAGTTTTAAGAGCATCCTCTTGAAAGAAGACATGGCCACGAAGAATGTTGTCTCTCAATCTTCAAAGAGGAGGGGTACTGGATCTCTCTCTCATAGATCCAATGAAACGAGCGTCACTTCTAGTAGGCGAACTCACAAAATGGAGATAAAAAGCATGGCAAAAGTCGCTGCGCCGGTCGTCACTCGACAAACAGTGACGCCCTCACCCAAGCTCCAAGGCTTGAAGATGAAACAAAAAGTGCCAACTTGGATACATGAAATTCGAAACCTCCAGCTTCGATCCCCAATCTGCGAAGTAAAAGACTACTATAATAGTGATTCTTCTTCGCCTCACCAAAAGAGGCATTCTTGTCAGAAGCTAAAACTGAGTCCTCAAAAATTGTTGTCATACTAGTTATAATGACAGGCCTCGAATAATTGCGAAGAGGAGATGGCTAACATGAAGGCCATCTTACAAAAACTAGCCAAAGAGAGTAAAAAAAGATAGGACGCATCAAGCTTCAGGAGGAAGAGATTGCTAAGATGACTAAGAAGTTAGAAAAATGATCAGCTCAATCTTCTACAGAAGACTCAGAAAGTGAAGACTTAGAAAAAGTGTCCATCCATAATGAAGCTTCGGACAATGAAAAGCAGCCAAAGCAAGGTGGTAGGACTAAAAATGACAAGTCCTCCGGATCAATAACTATTAAGAAAATCCAGGACTTAATAGAAAATGCAGTTAAAGTAGAACTTGGAGAAGGTTCGCATAGAAGTCACCAATTTCCCAAGCCTTACACTAAGAGGGTTGATGCTATTTGCATGCCCTACGATTATCAACCCCCTAGGTTCCACCAGTTTGATGGGAAAGGCAACCCAAAGCAGCATTTCACACACTTCATTGAGACATCAATAATGCTGCCGTGCACTTGGTCTTGCACTTGGTCTTGAATGCAAGGATCAGCAATCTGAAGCTTCTATCATTGAAATGTGCACCCTAGGCATGGATTAGGACTCGTACATCCTACAAATGAGCAAACCTAGGACTTTCTAAAAATTAGCAACCAAGGCATATGATATGGAGGTGATGAAAGCTAGTCATTATGGCAACCACTTCTATTCTACTAAATCAAAGAAGGACAAAGTTAAATTCAAGGAAATGGTTAAGTTCTCTAAAAGCATAGCTAAGGAGGTGATGTTCATCTTTATAGGTAAGCCAATTCGGATTATGGGAAAGCCTAAATTAGAAGGTAAGAAGAACACGTCATATAAGGATGCAACAAAGAAGCATCCCACACTAAAAGAGCTGTAGCAAAAGAAGCACCCATTTTCTGACCTAGATTTATCGGGTATGCTAGATGACTTGCTCGTGAAAGGTGTCATCGAATTACCTAAGCCAAAGTGCCCAGAAGACGCTAAGAGGACCACAAACCTAAAATACTACCAATATCATAGGGTCATTAGTCACGCTCCTAAAAAGTGCATCTCACCTAAGGAGCGCGTCATACAATTAGCTAGGAATGAAAGAATCATTCTAGATTTGGATGAAATAGTAGAAGCCAATTACACGTCTATACTATGTGAGCAACATGCCCCTTCGTGTTAACAGAGATCAAACCATTTGGCTGCCTCAAAGAAATACAATTTAACCCCATGGTTTAGGGAGAAGCTAATCACAATGCAATTTGGGAGCCTGGAACTAGTGGTTCTCTCACTACTAATCCCATCACAAGTGCCAAAGACTAATCTCACATCTAACACATTTAAAAAGGACGATAAAGGATGGACATTGGTTGCTAGGCGCGAGTCAAGGAAGCAAGGGCAAGCCAAGTTACCGTCACTTTGTCACGAGAAATGTCAAGGAAGAACGATGTTTACAACAAATAAGGAGCGAGAAGTCTGGATTGGCCACCCACTTCACCAAAAACCATCTGGCTTCATTCCCTTGGGAGACTTCTTCCCAAACGATTTCTTTAACAAAGTGGTTGTCAACATGACTTCAAGTCACTTTTAAAGACTCTAAAATCGCAAAACAATTTTGACTCTCAGGTCATCCTTAAGACTTCCAAGTTCAAGCTTCTACACTCCCAAGTCATAAGACTCGTAAGTCATCGAAGACAAAGACTCTCAAGTTATCAAAGTCAAAGACTCCTAAGTTTCCCAAAGTTCAAGGCTCATAAATCGTCGAAGATAAAGACTATCAAGTCATCTAAATCAAAGACTCCTAATTCTTTAAAGTTCAAAGTTCACAAGTCATTGAAGATAAAGACTCTCAAGTCATCAAATCAAAGACTCCTAAGTCTCCACAGTCTATACTCTCAAGTCACCAAAGACAAAGACTCTTAAGTCACCAAATTAAAGACAACTAAGTCTTTCAAGTTCAAGACTCTCAATCATCAAAATTAAAAACTCTCAAAGCCTTAAAGATTTTTAGGGTTCCTTCAAGTTGTGGGTAGCAGACGCATGCATCCCTCGCTTAATTCACGATTGTGGCAATTGAGTCTTCAGTTTCAAATCATCCACCTCCTCCTTCAAGATAGCATCAACGAGGATGTAAGTTTCTTCCTTTACATTGGCGGCATCCTCCTACAAGGTGGGAACAACAAGATGGTCTCATCATCTGTGTTGGTGACACAGGCATTCTCCTACAAGATAGGAATGACAAGATGACCTCGTCCTCCTTGTTGGCGATGCAGCTTCCACATTCGTGTCGACAGCAGCATACTGGTCCTCTTTTATTTGACAACCTCCACCTTCAAATGACATGGCATTCTTGTCAAGATTGTGATGACAATGACGTGACCTATATCTTCATATTCGGGAATCTTGCTTAAGGCGGACCTATGTGCGCAAGCCGTCTAAAGGTGATAACATTCGGAAAGTCACCCCAGGTGGTCCCATATGGGGAAGCCATCCAAGCATGAGAACATTAAATAGAGTCACCCAAAGTGGACTCTTACAAGTGAACCAAAGTAAATTGACCAAGGCCCTGCTGTCTGCCTTCATCGGTTCTTGTAAAGGCTCACTCCAAGAAGAAAGTGACTTGTCGAGGATACACACCAGTGATGGTGAGGGTGAAAATCTTAAGACCAACCTAGAGATGTCAGTGTTCGACAAGTTGCAGCCGTCTAACCACTGTCGCATGCTCACGAGTAGTCATAGTATAGAAAAAAAGATCGTCCTTAGGGATCAAAGGAATCTATTGAGCTTTGTCTATCAGAATATGCTAAGCAAATGCTAAATCAAGGGGTTTTAATTCAACAACTTCAAATTTACTAATTCTAAATTAATTAAGGAAAACGCCTAGGAATTCATGTAGTTATGAAAGGTGATTGGATCAAAAAGATAAACATGTGCTTTTCTCTAATCGGTTAATTTCGAGGAATTACAATCTATCCAAAAATTTAATCTATTCTTTCAAAATCAACCAAATTTGCCTAAACTAAGTAAAAGTCGTTCTTTCAAACTAATTTGCATTAATCCAAGTTGAATATTTTTGATTATACTATAGTCCTCCCAACATGCAAATCTCTCTTTCGGGACGATGCTATGTTAGGTTTTATCAAGCAATCTAACAATCAAATGTCACCTTTCATATTTTCACTCAGTTGTTTCAAGTGAGCAAGCAAACTTTGGCCAAATATCCATTCACAACATGTTAATCACTTGATAGAACAAAATCAAACCAATCATGAAACAAGCATAATTCTATTGATTAAAACATGATCCAACTGCACTTTCATAAACTAACAAATTCCTAGACAAAATAAACTACTCAGACATGATTAAAGATTGAAAACTAACCAACAATTCGGCAAAATCTGAGAGAAAGGGCTTGACAAAGACAACCTTTAACCAAGGGCTCTAAACCGCCTTAAGACCAAACACACTCAAGATTTCTCACTAAAACAATAACCAAACTAAAAATCCTAACTAAAAAGAGCAAAATTTTGAGAAAGAAAGTGAACTAAGCTATGCTTCCTCTCCTCTATTTGCTACTGAATGATGAGACTTTTATAAGGAAGCTTGGATGTTTTTAGCCACACAATTGAAGGAAAACGAAGAGACAATAGTTACACAGCTCACCACGGTCCATGGAGGGCACCGCATTCCAATCGTAGTCTTGGCTAGAACCAGTTTTCTGCTGGTGTCTTGCTCCACAGGCGTAGCATCACATGGGTGTCCGTGGGGAAGGTCAAAATACATTCAATCAGGGTCAAATGCTGGGTAAAAAGGCCTAAAATCCTGTAAAACACATCGAACAACCATAACTAAGCATAAATCGAGAATAGGAATAAATAGTAACTTAAAGCACATAATTATCCTAAAACATGTCGCAAAATGGCCCTCAAATGATGTATACATTAGGCACTTATCATCGTTTACATCATGCCAATGCCCATCCATGTTTACCAGGATAGGGAATGATAAAGACCCGAGACCCTTTGTCTTCCATAGGTTGAAGAGAGATAAGCATCCTAAGCCGTCGGTCTTCACTAGAACCAAGATGGGTGAGATGTCGTCAAGCTCACCATCCTTACAAGAGGGGGATTTGGTGTCAGCCGCCTTGGCGAAATAAATGAAGTCCAAAGTTCCATTCTTTCACGTATGAAGCGTGTTTCTACTTTGGAGGTGAAAGCAGATGACTTGCTAAAGGTAAAGAGGTGCACCCTAGTTCTCACTGGCCATAGGGCTAAGGCTAGCTCAAAAGAAAGAACTAAGAAGGAGGAACAAGCTTCTTCGAACCGGGTTACAATTCAAGTGGTCAACGACTTCCCTTGATGAAGATGCTTGACTAGTTCCCAAATAAGAGCATAGACTGTTCACCCAAAAAAAATGAAAAAATATTTTTAATACTCCTAGACCGTAAGAGTATAAACTATAAATGACAAAATAAATAATCAAACTATACTTTGTTGACCTTATTGAAAATTGCAAGTTCATATAAGTATGTAGGTAGCTTGGTAAAAGTCAAACACAACACCAAAAAAAGAAGAGAGAAAGAGAAAGGGGACGTGAAGAAAAATCAATCAAAGTTGTTAGTTTTCTTGCACCATGTTATTCCTCACTGCTCGCGCCACTTTTAAGCAGGTGGGTTTTCTCTCTAGGCTCAAAAAGGCCTAGCAGTAAATCGCATTCGTAAGACGGCCTTCAAGGCTTCGGCAACTTTTAGGCGTGTTGGTTTTCACTTTAGGCCCCAAAAGGCCTAGCAGTAAACCGTGTTTGCAAGTGGATCTTCAAGTCTTTGCCCCACTTTTCGGCGTGTGGGTTTCTGCTCCAGGGCCCCAATAGGCCTAGTGGTTTGCAAATGGCTCTTTAAAACTTTGCACGACGCTTAGGCATGTGGGTTTCCACTCTAGACCCCAAAAGGCCTAGCAGTAAATTGCGTTCGCAAGTGGGTGTTCAAGTCTTTGCACCACTCGTACGCATGTGAATTTCCGCTCGAGGCCCCAAAAGGCCTAGTGGTAAACCCTGTCTGCAAGTGGATCTTCTTTTCTTTGTACCACTCTTAGGCATATGGGTTTCTGCACTAGGCCCCCAAAGGCCTAGCTGAAACGCGTTCGCAAGGTGGTCTTGAAGTCTTCGTAAGTGGGTCCTCCAGTGTTCGCACTACTTTTAGGTGTGTAGGTTTTCGTTCTAGGCTCCAAAAGGTCTAGTGGTAAACTGCGTTTGCAAGTGGGTCTTCAAGTTTTCCCACCACTTCTAGGCATATGGGTTTTCACTGTAGGCCCCAAAAGCCCTAGCGGTAAACTGCATTCACAAGTGGATCTTCAACTCTTCGCACCACTTTTCGCTGTATGGGTTTTCGCTCTAGGGCCCCAAAAGCCCTAGCGGTAAACCGCTTTCGCAAGTGGTTCTTCAAGCCTTCGTACCACTTTTAGGCATGTGAGTTTCTGCTCCAGGCCCCAAAAAGCCTAGCAGTAAGCCGCGTTCGCGTGTGGGTCTTCAAGTCTTCGCACCACTCTTAGGCATGTGGGTTCCCACTCTAGGCCCCAAAAAGGCCTTGCGGTAAACCGCATTCGCAAGTGGGCCTTCAAGTCTATGCACCATTCTTAGGCATGTAGGTTTCTGTACTAAGCCCTAAAAGGTCCAGCAGAAAACCGCATTTGCAAGTGCGTCTTCAAGTCTTCGCACCACTCTTAGGTGTATGGGTTTCTGCTATAAGCCCTAAAAGGCCTAGCGATAAATCGCGTTCACGAGTTGGTCTTCACAACTTTTAGGCATGTGGGTTTCTGTTCTAAGCACCAAAAAGCCTTACGGTAAATCGCGTTCTCCAGTGGGTCTTCAACTCTTCGGACCACTTTATGCATGTGGGTTTCTGCTCTAAACCCCAAAAGGCCTAGTGAAAAACCGCATTCACAAGTAGTCCTTCAAGTGACTCAGCACTCCACACAAACAAGAAGAATGAACAAATACGACTAAAGGTATAGAATTTAGCACTAAATAAATGAGTGTGGCACAGTGATGACACAAGCAGGAATAAAAGTTAAGCTGTAAACACAAATTTCGAGCCTCAAAGAAGTTAGACAAGAGTTTAAGTAACATAATTCAATCTTTGTATTGATATTGTGTATGTGGGTACGATCTCTAATGAAAATACTGAAAGTAATCCTCTAATTCAATCTCCTTCGATGAGTTTGAATGAGTTTTATCTTGAGAGAGGGCCTAAGAGGCTTAATCTCAGTCAAGACAAATATTTGTTCTTCGAGGTCTACTGAAGAGGAAAGAAAGAAGGAGAGGGCACATCATGTGAGTTGCATGTGTCATTTAAATGAAGCAAAAAACACAGCAAAGCTAGCCCCAGTGATGGGTTTGAAGGGATAAAGTATGGGTTAAGGCTAGCATAAAAAGAAAAGGGGAAAAGGGGAAACGCGGTCTAGAGAAGAACTGGGCTGTGAAATGAGAAGACAAGCCCGTGAAATGAAGCTGAGAGAAAGAGAAGATGGGGTTGAGTGTTGGGCGGCGGGCGAAAAGAAGAGAGAATAAGCCCAACATAAGGAAAAAAAGGAGGAAATGCGGGTTGCGATGTGAAGGATAACAGGCTCAAAAGGTGAAGAAAGCAAGGCTCTGACTCTGGGTCTGCTGCTCTTGGGCCGCCGAGACTACCCAGCCAGGCCCTTGAAGTTAGAGGCTGAGAGAAGGAGAAAGGGAGTCTGAGCTAAGCAATTAGGTCATGCTTTCATCTTCCACTTGATCAATCCTTGGTCTTCCAGTTCTTTGACAAAAAAAATGCAAAATATTTATGTGCCATTCTAAGAAATAAAATTAAATTATTATTTGGGCCAACCCTTTTAATTGATTTAATTAGGCCTAAATTGATGATCCTAGTCGATGTAGACCGTTAGTGGGGTGACTTATCTACCTTACTATTACTCTCTAGGAGTTGTGTTATGCTGTTCATGTGTTATTATAGTCTATGCAGAACCCCCGAGAGGAGCACATGGCTGCTGCTTGTTGCATTCTGAGATATTTGAAGGGTACTCAGGTTGTGGGATTATGTTACGCTCTGATGGTGACATGCAAGTTCGGGCTTTTTGTGATGCAGATTGAGGCGCTTGTCCCCTAACTAGGAGGTCCCTTACTAGTTATCTTGTTATAATTGGGGGATCTCTTGTGTCCTGGAAGACAAAGAAGCAGACCATGGTCTCTCGGTCTTCTACTAAGGCTGAGAATCGGTCTATGGCAGCCACCACTAGTGACTTAATATGGTTAAAAGCCCTGCTTGCTTCTCTTAGAGTTTTTCATACCACTGCCATGCATCCATTTTGTGACAGTCAGACCATGCTTAACATTGCTAAGAATCTGATGTCTCATGAGCGTACGAAGCATATAGAACTTGATTGTCATTTCATATGAGAAAAGTTAGAAATTGGTGATCTTAGATTTACTTATATTCTGTTTCAACACCAAGCAGCTAACATATTCACTAAGGCCCTTGAGAAGAAGTAGCTTAATTATCTAAAAAACAAGTTGGACATGGTTGATCCTCATGCTCCACCTCGAGGGGGAGTATTAGGATATATTTGGCAAATGTTGTGATAACATTGTGATAATATCTTTTTTTTGGGTAATAATTCCCCCCCTTAATAGTTGAGCAAATATTCCATTGTTGTTTTGCTCTCTAGAAGCTTTCACATATCTCTATGATTCGCACACAAACCACAAGCACATTAAATTAATAGAGACAAATCACTCAATGCTTCTAATCTTACCTTTTCCCTATTAATACCGTATTCATGAATTTGGCAACCAGCATTCAAACATCAGCTACGCTCGAAATTACTTCACAAGACTTATGCTTAACAATAAAAATTCCCAACTTCAAGATTTATAACAACATAAATTAAAATGTACACAACCCATTGATTTTTAATAAATCGTACTTGGGATATCTCTTCGTGTGATTTACATCGACCAATTTGTATGAATCATGGATAACAACACCATTAATGCAGTCAAACCACTCACACTTAAGCAAGATCGTCTTATATGAATGAATATCCCTAACATACTCCAACTCAATTTCATCCTGCAGAATGCCATAATATTCCTGCCCATCTGTCCCTTTCATGCAAGCACCGTAATTCATTGTTGACTTGCTTTTTCCATATTCATATGAATGGAAGTTGAAGCCATTAATGTAATAATGATCCCAACGACGAACATGTCTTTTAGGACCATACGCAAGTGCTGTCACAACATCGTTGTCAACATTGGAGTGTAACACCTACATGGCCGTTATATCCAGAAATGGTCAAATAAGTTATCATTATAATGCGTTCGCTGTGTAAGAAAATCACATAGGACAAAATACGCACACACGCTTTGAACCATTCTGGAAATCTATCCTGAAATGTTAACCACACGTCCTCCACCAGAACACGGGGGTTTTGTTGGCTCATCTCCAACGCGAATATCCTACACAGTGTAATGAGAACATCATACACATGTTCACTGTGTGCAACGTTTGTTCCATATGTATTACAAAAACTTACCTTTCATATTCGCCCAACAATCCACAGTTCGATAGCACATATATCTGCGCCAATTGATGATCCAAATGATCTAAGCACCGAACACTGCCCTCATTCGGGGCATATCCCACGTTCCGGGAGAAAATATCTGGAAGTTTGACATCAGTTTTGTCCTGATCAATGTTCATCACGTTTCTGGGCAAATCTCGTGCCCTAACATCAACACTGTCATCAAAGTAGTTGACAATGAAGTTCGTGATCTCGTCCATTAAGTACGCATAGGAAATTGAAGGCTCCACACGTGCTTTGTTGCCCACTTTTCGCTTTAGGTGATGAAGGAACCTGTAATGAAATAATTAGAAACATCACTTATGTACGGAACTGCTGACATGAATTCAATGAAACATAGCATACCTTTCATTGTCATACATCCATCGATATTGAACCGGTCCTCCAAGTTTCAGTTCCATAGGTCAGTGCACAAGTAGATGCTCCATTACATTGAAGAATGCAGGGGGAAAAACTCGTTCCAACTTACATAATATTTCTGCAATGTTGTTCTCTAAACGGACTATGTCATTAACATGCAACTTAGAGGAACACAAATCCCGAAAGAACTGGCTAAGCTCAGTTAGAACATTCCATACGTTTGTTGGTAAGAGACCTCTGAAAGCCAGCGGCACCAAACGCTGTATGAAGACATGATAATCATGACTTTTCAAGTTATGCAATGAAGCATGTCTCCAGTCAACACACCTACTCAAGTTCGACGCATAACCATCTGGGAATTTCAGTTTACGAATCCATTCACACACCACCTTTCTATGCTCCTTCTGTAGGACATATGGAGCTTGTGGCATAACTTCTCGTCGGCTTCCTTCACCAGCTTCCTCAACGCGAACATTAAGTCTCCTACATTTATAATGAGTAAGCATGTCCTTCCTCGCGTTCAGTTCATCTTTTGTTTTATCTTTAACATTCATCACGGTCTTAATTATTTGCTCAAAAACATTTTTTTCAATGTGCATGACGTCGAGGTTGTGACGTAGTAACAACTTACTCCAATAAGGGAGATCCCAAAATATACTACGTTTTGTCCAATTGTGGGACCGTCCATAACCATCCACTTTTCCCTTGTGCTCTGCTGCCGTTGGGAGCGAACACACACGACTCCAAACCTGCTCCCCGGTCAACATAGGTGGAGGTTCTGAGTGGTCCTCCCTGTTTTTATAAAATGCTGATTTATTACGCTGAAATTTATGATCCTTTGGGAGAAATTGTCGATGATATTCAAACCAAGATTGCTTGTTCCCGTGCACTAGCCTAAACGCTTTTGTATGTTCCATATAATAGGGGCACGCTAATCTTCCAGCAGTCATCCAGCCAGAGAGCATGCCGTAAGCGGGAAAGTCACTCACAATCCAAAGAATGGCAGCTTTCAGTAAGAAATTTTGCTTCCGGGAAACATCATATGTTGGTATTCCTTCATGCCACAATTGCAAAAGCTCTTCAATAAGAGGTTGCATATATATGTCCAGATTTCCTTTCGGATTCTTTGGATCGGGAATGAGCAGAGCAATAAACATGAATTGTGTTTTCTTACACATCCATGGGGGCAAATTGTAAGGGGCCCCAATCACTGGCCAGCATGAATATGTTTGACCGTAATGGCCAAATGATGAGAAGCCGTCAGTGCACAAGCCTAACCTCACATTATGTGGTTCGGCAGCGAACGAAGGATAGGAAGCGTCTAGATGTTTCCATGCCTCACTATCTGATGGATGTGCCATGACCCCAGGAGGGCGCTTGTGCTCATGGCGCCATCTCATACTCTCAGCTATTTTCTTTGTTGCATAAAGACGCTGTAATCGAGGTCCAACAGAGAAATATATTAGTTGCTTCCTCGGGATTTGCCTTCCATCTTTGCTCGTCCGCGAATATCTGCCTTCATCACAAAAAGTGCATCTGTGGAGGCCAGCTACCCCCTTCCAGAAGAACATGCAACCATTGGGGCAAACATCTATTTTACGCTGTGGAAGTTCAAGACCAGCAAGCAACTTCTCAATTTCGTAGTAATTGCTAACCATATCATTATTATTTGGCATATCTCCTTCATGAAGGATGCAATACCATCAACCGCTCTATGGGGTAGATTATATTCTCATTTAAGATTGGTAAGCCGTGCAAGAGCCTTTAGTCGTGATATTTCGCATCCCTCGTACAATGGTCTCTCTGCTGCCTTGAGGAGTTCAAGGAATCTTTTCGCCTCTGGTCTTGGTTCATGCTCCGCATTATGGGGCAGCTCTTCTAATGATGCGGACGACGTATGTGGGTATGCATCCATCACCATATCCCTCATAAGGTTGGGTAGTGCTTGTGCATTGGATAAGGAAGTTATAGCTTCATCATCTTCGAGGAACATTTCACCATGATGGACCCACCTGTAATAGTTAGGTTGAAACCCTCGCTGGTACAAATGTAACTTGATCGTGTCAACATCAAGGTATGGTAAATTGCGGCACTTCATGCAGGGGCACTTCAATTTTTAGCACCTCTGAAACTCTTCCTGTGCACAGGCAAACTTAATGAAGTCATCCACTTTCTCAACGAATGTCTTGCTTAGATACTTCCCTTCTAGTCTTTTGTACATCCACACCCGACTTGGGTTCATTGTCTCAGGAGCATCTGTATATATTACTAGCCAAACATACATTTTTTCATACAACAATAAGTACATGTAGATAAATACATACATACATATATACGTATATATATATATATATATATATATATATATATATATATATATATATATATATATATATAATACATATATACGTATATATATATATATATATACGTATCTATATATATATACGTATATATATATATATATATATAATGTATATATATCTATATATATTATATATATATATATATATATATATATATATATATATATATATATATATATATATTATATATATATATATATATATATATATATATATATCTACGTATATCTATATATACGTATATATATGTAATATATATATATATATATATATATATATATATATATATATATAATATATATATATATATATATATATATATATATATATATATATATATATATATACATATATATATACACATACATACATACATACATACATACATACATACATAAACTTATTATTTTTAAAAGCTTATTAGTTTAAGTTGCGGGGATATGTAAAACAACGTAGTAGTCATACAAGGATTAAAATTTAGCACAACCCTGTTACATACAAAATTTTTTTTTTTTTGACTAAATAAGAGTGGTTAATTGGTCATCTTAGTTGGTCACAAAAGGATTAAATTGTTATTTTTTTAAGTTCAAAATAGTCATTAAAAAATACAATAATATAATACGAAGGGAAATTATGAACTTCTAATCTATATTCAATACCTCAATTCTAATTAGTAGGTAATATATGAGCTTTGTTATGGGTGAATACAATAACACATTCCCTTGATGTTCATAGGCTCATAGCTAAAGGGGTAAATGTGAATTCATTTGTTAAATTATCCTATACTAAGTATACACTATGAAATCAAGAACATCCTATTTTCGACATTGTGGATTTAACGTGTACTAATATCAAGAAAATGGATGGTTCACTTGATAATCAGTGGTTTAGTTAGCCACTACGCAATGTCGATTTCAACTTAATTCAATGTATACAATTGAAATTAGAACAAGTCTGATCAAAAAAATAAATGTCTTTTTGCTTGTGAACTAAACCTAACTCGTCGACATGTTTGCTAAATTATTTTGTGACAAAACAAGAAAATAAAAAGAAAAATACCATTCTAAAACCGTGGCACGTCAACGGATTTGTCCACTCGAGTCTATAATACAAGTGGTGCCGAAACACGATCACGCTAGCGAGATGTGAGACTTCCCTTTCTACATTAGTGTGCTTTAAATTTTGCTCCTTTGCTTAGTATGATTTAATTAATGCTTCCAAACCTCATAACAAATGCTATACATCACCAATCCTTGTCCAAATCACTTCCACCAAGAATTATTTTTGTGTCAAATGTAGCTTGGTGTTTATGAATCACTATCATTCAAGATTGGACCTTCTAAGCAAGGTTTAATTGAGCAAAAGAAATTAGTAAGATAATAATTAATGTATTGACTTTAGTGGATTGATTGTGTACTACAAGATACGTATTATTGTTAGTTGTATTCATTGGATGTTCAAGCTTCGGACAGATGTATATGGAGCTCAGGAAAATTGTACATATGCTACCTACGATTGTTAGAGGTGAAGCAGTATATATTTTGATCTTTTTATATTGTTGTTTTTTTTTTTTTTTTGGGTTTTTGGATGCTAAATTAGTTCATGTATTGGATTCAGGGGATAAGGATTATTGAAGGTGAGAGACAGGAGGAGCATCGCGGGCTTAGGGTCCTTACATTTTGGGATTCCAGGTATAATTGTCCGATTTAAATCTCCCAACAAAGAACCCCCATTCAAAAATTGTAAACAACAAGATACTACATCAACACATACAAGAGATTGTAAGGATTAAACAATCATGTTAAACACTGAGGGAGTTGGCATATGTTAGTAGCATCGCCTTTTTACGAAGGTAATAACTTCAGATATTAGTAGTACGATCATTACGGCATATGTTAAGCCTCTCTATTTACAGTACAACCATGTCACATTTTCGAGTACAGGTGGAAATGAAATGGGTTAACCTGAAGGTACTCCTAAACTAGCTTGACTGAAAGGACAATGTACCTGTAAGTAGCAAAGTGAGGCAGGGAGGAAGTCAGCAGCAGGGATTAAGGGTCTGGGTCCTCTTCCAGGTAGCCTTGCGAAATAAACACAAATGAGGCATTTTATCAAACACCTGGCGTGCAAGTCACTGTGAGCAACGAAATGAAAGAATACCCTTGAATGGGAGGTCAAACACGGTTCCCTACTCGGACATTAAGCAAATCAAAGGGATGGGGAATCGAAGCAATGCCATCAACAGCCCTAGAATCCTCAAATGGGCACCTACATTATCACCGAAGCTACACGAAATTGAGTTATACCTGGGTGGGTTGCCGGGGCTTCGAAGATGCGACCTACGACCGAGCACCTTGAAGGAGGAAGGAAGTGAGTGAGTGAGTGAGTGAGAGAGTGGAAGCGTGAACGAGAGAGTAGAAAGCAGGGAGGACGAGCGGGAACGAGCAAAGAGCAGTGAGGGAGGAGGCCCTAGAATCGATTTTCTGCGAAAATCAGAGACCGATGTATTTTGGTCTCAATTGGAGACCGAAATAGCTATGCGGTCTCTAAATCTGAGTTTGAAACGTTCCATTGGTCTCAAATAGAGACCACATTATTTGCTTGGTCTCTAAATCAGAAGCCAAAATATTACAATTACTTTTTGTGATTAGAGACCAAATATGTAGTTGGTCTCAAATGGAGACCGAATCCACATTTCGGTCTCTGGATTAATCGCATTTTGAAACCGAAACATTACGCGGTCTCCAAATTTATTTTGAGACCAAAATATTTTTCGGTCTCTGGAAATCACCAGATCCTTCTCGAACAGTGAAACCCTTAGAGACCGAAATCCTTTTGGTCTCTAATTGAGACCGCGTGGTGTTTTGGTCTCTAAAATCTGAGATCGAAATTTATGTTGGTCTCTAGTTGAGACTGCGTAATGTTTTGGTCTCCAAAATCTGAGACCAAAATTTATGTTGGTCTCAAGTGGAGACCGTATAGTAAATTTCGGTCTCCAAATTGGCTTCAATTTGATACCAGAGTGTTCGGTCTCTGAATTTGGTCTCCAAACTTAATCGGAGACTGATTTTTATTTCGGTCTCTAAATTCCGGTCTCAATTGGACCGGATTCGTGTAGTGCTAATGGAATCTTACGGCTAAACAAGAGAAGGAAGAACATGCGTGAAATCTATCAAGTGAGATATCTACAAAAGAAGGAATCTTCTTCTTGCCTCCCTCAACCTCACCGTATGACCACTGCAATTCCCCCTTCATAACTTTCATCTAAATCATGCAAAGCAAAGTGAGGGTTGCAGAAGGAAACCAAGGCGAATCTTGGTTGGGAAGTGGAAAAGAAGACCAAACAAAGAGAAATGAACAAAGCTAGGGAATTATTAGTGTTAGTGGTTAAGAAACCAAACCAAAACACAAACCCTAAGTTAAGAGTGCATTCATGCGTGAGCCCAATTGGAAGATTCTCAAAACTCTGCTCATCCCCTTATTCATCAAGCATTGAGAAGGTGTCAGGTAAGTTCGTCTTTTCTTATTAAAAGATTTAAGCTAGCATAGACCGTAAGTGCATGGGACAAGTAAAAGGATTGAGGCCAAGCATCATAGGTGTAGAACATAAGGATTTTGTAAGTGCGTATAGACTATAAATTTTATGCTTGTGCTATTCACAAGTTCTTATGGTATAAACTCAAAAACCAAAGTCGTTGCATATGCAAACCTCCCTAGTAATTCATAGACCATCTCTAAAAGCATAAGTTAAGAAGCTCAAAAAGATGAAGATCTAAGATTAAAATTACTAAGTATGTGTTTCTGTGCACAGATCCCGCACCTAGTCCTAGGGAAACCAATCAAGGTACATCATTGCTTATACCCAATTGTTACATGGATTATGTTTACAAGTATATTAACTAAAAGAGGGATTATTTTCATTATTTAGTGGCTAGACATGATTTGATCTAATAATATGTTAATGGTGCACCTCACAGATATCATACATGCTTTATGTTTGTGCCCAATTATATGTATTCGTACATGTAACTAATGGAGTTAGATTGGCTGATCTAAGTAGATCATTTTGGTTTTAAAAATGCAAATCCAATTGCTCGAATGTGTTTATTTTTTCCACTCAAAATTAAGTTAATTACTTTTTTTAATATGTATTGGGTAATGCACAAGCCTATGTTATTTCATAATGATTTGTGGGAAATTAGAAAAAAGGGAAAGCAAAGGAAGGTCAATAATGCATCTACCATTCAATTATTATCCATGCAAAGTGCTAATGATAAGACTGAAGTTGGCTGTCAAATGGAAATGGGCTAGGTATAGAAACACAACTAAAGTTTTTCAATTTGTAGTTTATAAGCACAATGTACAACATGTAGTTTTCATCATACTCTCTGTCAACTTTAATGAATAAAGAAGTTGTGCACTCTATGTATTGCTCATGTCTTTCCTTTAAAAAAAAGAAATCTTACTTTTAAAGCTTTAATTGTTCATTTGAGCTAGTGGCGGTAATGCCTCCTAATTTCTTTAAGTCTTCCACTGCTGAACCCCTTTTAAATCCCTAACCATTGCATTTAAGCAAGGATAATAATTAGGGGGTATTGTAGAATTGGTATCACAGCCTGGTTTAAGAAGCCAGCAAGCACACTAGATACATAAGTAGTTGGTTATGCATGTAATGTGATTTGTATCGTGTATGGGATTATTAAATTGTTTGAGCCATACATGACATTCTTTGCATCTTATATTGATGTAGTTTATAGATTATGGTGGGCAATGCATACCAACTAAAATTGAAACCCGATAAAAGATTGGATGACTATTTTGCCATCTCACTACCACTATATCATTTCATGTGGGTCAACCAAACTCTGAATTTCATTGCTAGATTAACGGAAACCGTTGTCTATTATGTGCAATTTCGAACGAGCACCCTTGGGGTTATTTCCTTGATAAGTACTATGATTTCATTAGGAGTGAGAATCCTGTGAACCATACAAGCCACTTGGAGAGAGGGGGTGGGTCCTGGAAATATATTTCCTAAGAACTTCTGCTAAGAGAATTTCTTCAGCGAATGCACTTACCTATCGAACAGTTCATTGACGCCTTTCTTGAGTGCAAACCTGTAGGCACACAAATCCCTTTTACTCGCCTATTAATGCCCTTATCTATATAGAAGCCTCTAGTCCCATTTGATTGCGTGGTCTAGATGCATCTAGTGATTCCATTAGCTCAAATGGTCAGATCTAGAATCCCTTAGCAACCCTCCACAAGCACCTCCTAACCCACCTATTAGCCATAATACCCCTTTTGATTTTAGAAGCTCGACTCATGGTCATAGCAATGGTTTTGATCTTGGCATGTGGTCTTTTATGGTCTTGAAACCCAGAGGATCTATGGTGGTTGTGGCTCAAGCAATGGTCTAATACATGATACTATCAATGGTTTCCTATATCGAAGTGATACCAACACTGATTATGATGGTGTTTTGTATACCTTAGGGTTAAATAGGGGCACATAGGACCCTAATTCAAACACAAAGAATGATAGCTAGATGTTTACAAGTTTAAAGATGTTTGCAATATATGTAATATGTATAATATGTGACCAATTAAGTTTTATAAGTCTAGTATGCGCACAAGTATGTCAAACTAAATTTTGCAGTTAGCTAAGTGGCGTATTGGTTGGGTATGCTAGCATAAACTTCGGTTATGACAAGTGGTTTGCTAATTTTGTGCATTGAAGCTGTTTTAAGCTTGAATATGCATTTGTCACTGTGTTATGAATGCTATAAGTATAACATGATATAAATTTATGTGTGAAATTTATATGTGTGCATGATATGGGCAAATATAAAGTTCTTTTGTCGCATGTCAAACTCAAATGGGCATAACAAGCCACTCCCTTATGAGCCTATGGCTTCAAAAGAATAGATTAACGGTCTATTATCCTTATATCCTAGCCATCGAGCTCATAATGAAGTTCCTAACCATGGGAATGGGGAAACTAATGAGGCATAAAGTTTATTACAACATATAGCCCGAGCAGCGTTAGTAAGACTATAACCAAACGCTTCTTCTAATCAAGTAAAGGAAAGTAAACTCATGGAAAAAGTGGCCCAAACAAAAAATAAAAATGAGGAACAATGGACCATCTTGTTTTAGAAGAATGGATTAGACTTACGGAGAAAATAATTGATGCAAAAAAGTACCTGATTATAAGAAGGTAAAAGTAGCAGTCTCTCATCTTGTAGGAAGAGCAGGTCAACGGTGGGGCACCATTAAAGGAAAATATGAGTCAGCATCTCCTGCGTGCAATTTTTAGAACACCTAAGGTCCTATTTCAATCCCATCCATGTCCAGAAATTAAAGTAAAAAGAATTCCTAGCCTTAAAGTAAGGCAATTTATCCGTTATGCAATATACAAGCAAATTCACAAACTGTTAAGATCCCAGCTTGAATACATGGCTACTGATAAAATAAGGATGATTACATTTCAAGACGGATTAGCCCCTTATATACAAAAGAACCTAGTTGGGCGAGAAATTCCCAACTATCAAAAGTTATTTGAACGGGCTACTGAGATAGGAAGAGTTGGAAATGAGTTAAGGGCTATGGGCCTACCAGCATGAAAAGGTGGAATAATAAGGGAAGTAAAGACATGCTCAAAAACAACTAGGAGATTGGTGCCTAGAATGTACAAGAGTCTGGGTCTTCCAAACCCATTTGTTCTAAGAGTGGATCGAATAATTACAATACTGGGGATTTCTTTGCCAATTGTCCAACAAGATATACAAATAGGGAAGGAACCAAGAACATTATTGGAAACATGAGGCAACCACCCCTTGCGCTAACAATAGGAAGAGCCTATGGGGTTAAAAACAAGGATTCAGATTTTGCTGGAATAATAGTTATAGGTGCATTGACGTTAAACTATACTCCATATACTATTTTATTTAATTTTGGTGTGTTATACTCATCTATTACTATTAAGGCTAGAGCTTAGCTAGAAATGAGTAGGTCTCAAGAACCTACCATGATAAGCATAGGACTACTATCATGGGAAAATTTTTTGGCCACTTTTCGCTCAGGCTTTCACTGTGCAACAGTCAAGCCCACAACTCTATTCAGCTTACTAAATGCCCAAGTAGAGGTTACAATAATAGTAACAAGTATACACAAAGACAACGAGACAATTTCGACAAGCCAACACCCTTTTACTGATTACGAGTCTTTGGGGACAAGACACCTTGACTCGAATGTTTCCCTAAAATTATCAGGTTCACACTTTGCCAAAGCCAAGTCTACACAACTTCCACCCATGCCAATCCCCTAGGTGAGGCATGGCTATTTATAGAGAAAATGGGCAGGGGCAGCGCCCACTGCCTAGGCAAAGTTCGTGCCTTTTCGCCAAGCGACGCTTGCATTGCCAAGCATTGCGTCTGTCCGCAAAGCCTTGCAACTGTTTGGCATCCGCATGCCTCTTTACTCCAAGAATTGTGTCTTGTCCCTTTGAAACACCACCAGTGAATAGATATGTCTTTTGATGAGTCCAAGTGTTGAGCAATCGCCCTAAGTAACCGGCCAAAGTAATCGCTATGCCCCAATGACATGCCTCCTCGGACAGCACCTGTCCAGTAGTAACCTAGGCAGGGAGCCTCTCCACACTGGGGCTCCCGGGAATAGATGCGCCTGCTGGACAAGGTGCCTATCCAGGATAGGCGTGTCCTTTAGACAACACCTATCCACATTGGCACTTGTCCGGCCAGGCGTTTGCCTAGCTGTGCCTGCTAGAGCTTCAACTATCTAGCTGGGAGCTAACTGTGAGCTGCCCAGCTAGCTCACTATTAGCTTCCCCAGCTAAGTGCCACACCTAACTAAGTCCCATCTAGCTTGTTTAGCTAAGTCCACCCACCTAGCTGAGCCAGATTAAGCCTACTCGAGGCTCAGCTATGACTTGCCATGTCATAACTTATCGAAACCATTAGCCTAGCTCAAGGAACCATCCGAGAGCTATGTCCAACTACACGTGGACATAAACGAAGGGTCACCACCCTCGTCTTTCTGAGCAATCCGACTCGGATATGCCATGCATGTGTCTTGGCCGACCCAAGAGTACATCTAGTATAATTCGCACCACCAGAGTGCTGGATGTTGTCGCATAACACCGGGGCTATAGGCATGTCTAGCACCACCATGATGCTTGGCATCCTCGCACAACGCCGTTAGTCATTTATTCATACTCCGAGACACGCAGAAGCCGCCCATTGTCCGATCAAGGGTTCCACCTTGACATTGTCCCGCATGAACCCATCACAACCATGGGACTTTCCCAATTGCATTGGCAAGTTGGACGCGCGAGTTACTATGGGGCAAACCAACCAGCATGTATATCATACTCCTAGGAGCATGTACTCCCACGAGCCACACCATCAAATATATATTAAAAAATAAATATATAGCAAATACACGCGTAAAAAATATATATACGTAGATAACAAGAGTATGTACTCCCGGGAGTACATAAGAAATTGCCCAAACCAACCCGACACTTGTCAAGACCCCGTCAAGACAAGCCATGTGGCATGACAAGCCACGATTAGCTAGCAAGGGGTCTTATAACTAACTACTACAAATTTTATACCTTTCGATACTTTAATTTATATCAGAATGACCCACTTGAGACAAAGAAAATGGTATTTCCAATGGGCCAAGTACTATTATAATTGGTTGAATTTGATCTTATTTGAGGTCTAGATTGGCTAGAGAAATATAATCGCCAAATTTGATTATCATAAGCGCAAGGTGACCTCAAAAAATGCCTACATACAGGATGATAAATGTGAATTAAGCCAAATGATAGACTGCTTGATGCACATTGGGAAAATAGAGTGTTTGGGGTACTTATGTTGCCTAGAAGAAAACACAGAGTACAGAACAAAGATAGAAGATATTCCTATAATGAATGAATTTGTTGATGTGTTTCTCGAGAATATACTGGATTTACCCTAGCAAAGAGAAATAGTTTTAAGGTAGAAGTTATTTTAGGAACCCAACCTATCTCTAAATGTCCTTATCGTATGGCCTGTATAGAATTTAAAGAATTAAACGCTCAACTAGAGAAGCTATTGAATAAAGAATATATAGAACCTAGTCTCTCACCCTTGTAGCACTAGATCTATTTGCGAGAAAGAAGGATGTTACTTTGAGGTTATGTATAGGTTACAAAGAATTAAACAAGGTTACCATCAAGAATAAGTGTCCATTGCTCTATATTAATGATTTACTTGACTAACTTAGAGCTGTTTGAGTTTCATCTAAGATTGATGTGAGGTCTGACTGACATCCCAAACACAACCTTTAGGACCATATAGGGGTTTTATGAATTCAAAGTGATGCCATTTGGATTAACTAATGCTTTAACCATGTTTACAGATTTGACGAATAGAGTTTTTAGACCATGTTAAGATGAATTTATAGTAGTCTTCACTGATGATATACTAGTATATTTTCATGATGAAGAAACTCATTTAGAATAATTAGGACTGAGTTTCAAGCTCTAAAGGTGCATAAGTTATAGACAAGATTTTCTAAATGTGAGCTTTGATTGAAAGAAGTACTATGTTGTTGATTGAAAGAAGTACTATGTTGTTGAAGGAATAAGCGTAGGCATTGGCTCTAGTCTTAGAGATTTCGTTATCTTTATCTTACCAGCTAAATGGTGTGTTTGACGGTGGTTGATTGATTTGTGTCTTAGGTGTCATAAGATTATCATTTTGAGGTCATGAATAACGAAGGGATTAATGCAGACCCCATAACGATTTAAGTAGTTAACAGAATGAGTACAGCTTACCAATGTTACTGAGTTATGATGTTTCTTGAGAAGGGCAGGATACTATAGAAGATTTGTGAAGGATTTATGTAGAATATCACTACCCCTTACTCGCCTTCTTAGGAAGACTACATCATTTAAATGGATTGATGATTATGAAAAGGCCTTCTAAGAGTTTAAGCATAAATAACCTTGCCTAGTACTAATAAAGACTTTGTGATATATAGTGATACTTATAAAGTTGGTATTGGGTATGTAATGATGCAAGAAGACCAAGTCATTGCCTATACTCCAAGGCAATTGATACCTTATAAGAAAAATTACTCTACCCATTACCTATAATTAGCAGCACCAGTATTTCCATTAACAATTTAGAGACATTAAGGCAAAAAGGATAGCTAGAGTTGATAAAGGATTTTAAGTTACAAATGCATTATCAACCAGGAAAGGCTGATAGGGTAGCCGATGCTCGAAGTAGAAAAACTCATCATGTACCTGATATTATGAGGAGGATACCCTCTGAAATCCTAAAGGACTTAGAAAGACTATGGTTTCAAATGGTATCATCGTGTAATGAGCTCACTCCAAGTATAATCCATTTTATTAGAAAAAATCAAATGAGCCTTGGATAACAACGGGGAAATAAAAAAGACTAAAGAGGATGTGGCAAACGAAAAAGCATCTGGGTTTCAAATTGACAATTAACAAATTCTTAAATTTAATGAAAGAATATTTAAATTTAATGATAGAATATGTGTTCCTCAATGAAACTTTAGAGATGATATTTTAAAAGAAGTACATGTGTCCTAATACTCTATTCATCCGAGTAGTACAAAAATGTATAGGGATTTGAAACAAATGTTTTGGCTCACCAACATAAGCAAGGATATAGCCCAATATGTAGATAAATATCTTACATGTCCGAATGATCAAAGCAAAGCACCAATGACCAAAAAGGGGAATTAAGGCTATTAGATATACCAATATGGAAATGGGATTCATAATCGATGAACTTTGTTATGGGACTCCTTGCCACTCATGCAAAGCAAAATGCAACGTTGGTTACAATAGATAGACTTACCAAATCAACACATTTTATGCCAATGAATGAAATAGAGACAACTAAGAAGTTAACACAACTATATGTAAAGAAAACAGTCCTGAGTACATGGAATTCCAAAAGATATTTTACTAATAGAGATGCTAGATTTTTGCCCTGTTTATAGAAAGCTTTATAGAAAGCATTGAGAAACCAAGCTACAGTTTAGTAGTGCATATAATCCAGAAACATACGGTCAGACTGAAAGGGTCAATCAAATTTTAGAAGATATGTTGAGAGCTTGTGCACTTAATTTTCAACGATAGTGAGAAGGATGCCTTCAATCAAATTCTCTTATAATAATAGTTATCAAGATGCTATTCAAATTAATGGCACCATTTAAGGGACTTTATTGACTTAAATGTACAATGCCACTTTGTTTGAACAATTTAGCCAAACCATTATCATATGACTAAAAATGATATAGGAAATAACATAATTTGTCAAAGTAATCTAGATCAATGAAAGCATAACAAGATCGATAGAAGTCATATGCGAACAATAGAAGAATCCCCTTTGAATTTCAACAAGAAGACAAAGCCTTCCTTAAAGTTTTCCCTAGTAAAGGGAGTAAAGCATTTCTAGTAGATCTAGAAAATGGGTTATTCTGTTTGGGTATAGCTCAAGTTAAGTTTGGGTCAGGTCATATTTTAGGTCAAGTGACATTTTGGGTCGGTTTGATTTTGATCGGGTGAACTTCAGTTTGGGTCGACTTCAGGTCAACCGATGTTTTGTCCGATAAGCTTTTCATGCAAAAACAAGCAACTTTATTGGAAATTTTAGGTCGAGTATGGTTGGATTTGGGTCAATCTGAGTTTCGGGTTCGCTTTTGGGTCAGTCTATTTTAGATGTGTTGGTCGAGTATGGGTCCGGGTCATTTAGTTTAGGTTTTGGGTCTTGGGTCAGTTTTGTCCGCTCTAATCTCTAAGTCAAACGTAAATTAAGCCTTTGTTTCATTGGCCCCTACGAAATCATTCGCAAAATCATCTAGATAGCATACTTACAAGCATTACCCCTTGATCTGCAACACATTCATAATGTGTTCCATTTTTCTTAGTTGAGAAAATATGTATATGATCCTTTATATAAGATTCAACACCAAGCCCTCAACACTGTTCTAGAAGGACTTGAATATGAGGAACTGTAGGTGCTACTACAAGAATCTGGATCATTCGGCCAAAAAAATCGGTCTGCAAAATCAAAATTAGGTCTCGATTTAAATTTAGAGACCGAATAGAGACCCAAAAGAGTTCATCGATAAACCCTGAGTAAAAATTTGTATTAGACACTGAATTGTGGAGGTCAGTATTAACTTGAGACCAAACTCAAAGACCATTCACTTTGGATTCTGTTGATGTTCACCCCAACTCGATCTCAATTAGAGGCCATTAAATATGGTCTCAATCAAAGGCCAACTCTTATGCTTCGTCTCAATTAGAGACCGATTCCATATGGTTCATTCTTAGAAGCCTTTTTTTTGAATTCGGTCTCAAGTAGAGACTTAGTTTTTACTCGATCCCTTTTTTCTTCTTCTTGTTGTTTACACTACTTGAAGATTGAATAATAATTCTCATGGGTTGTGTTCTCAATAAGCATGTAGTTCAACACTATACAAACTTGTAAATATTAATAAACATTTTAGTTATCATATCATCTTAATCTCAATATGTACAAACAGAATGTTATCAATTTACATAGACAACTCTCCTCATTCATAACGTTAGGATTCTTTTTTGTGCTAGCTTATAGAAAAGTAAAGAGAAAAGGCCGAAAAACACATACAACAAATTTTCTATGGCTATAAACCATAAGTAGAACTTCAATTCTTCTATATATAATGCTTCTACGATCTGCTAAAAAGTGGTGGAAAAAAAGAACTTATTTCTTCCAAAATATTTATTTCTTTTTGAAGAAATATTAAAATACATAATCAAATACTTCAAGTTATTTTATTTCCAAACATGAACTTTTCCTCTATATTCATCTATCCGAATAAGGAAAGCCATATAAATTAACGGATTTCTAAGAGGAAGTTATCCAAATCAAAAGATAATTATTTAGAATAGAGGAAGAAAACAAGAAGAAGCACCTTCAAGAATTTTTAGCAGATTATTTGATTAGTTAAATTAGATTGAATAGAGATAAAAACCAAGCACAAAACTGAAGCCCTTAGCATTTTAAAAGAAGATTCAAAAGACTCAATCAAGGAAGTGGGAAAAGTAGATTACTTGAAAATTCTTCAGCACTTTCTTAGCAACATCATGAAGCCATGGAATGCTGAAGTCCAAATTTACACGAGGATAGGATCCACTAATAGCTTTACATCAACAGCTTCCCCCAACCAACTATTCTTCTATAGAGGAAAAATTCCAAAAATCATCTAGCCAATTATATAACAATTTTGGATACCTACATACGAAATAAATGAGTTTGAATTAATTAATGGCGGAAAATGACAAATCAGTTTTAATTTCTTCATAAATTAGAGCACCCATAATGCTCATAATGTGTTAGGGGGCCAAAGGTGGAAAGTTAGAGAACACTAGTAAGATAAACGTTTTAGCCACGTAAGAACTAGCAGACACGACAACACCTTGCAAGTGCAAGAACAGAGATTCAATGTAACTGAACTTATTTTCATCTAGTCTGCCAATGAAGGTATTGTTGTTGCCAAGCCTAGCGACAATGATGGAGGCGTTGGCTGAAACACCGTCGGGAGCATTTAGGAATCCAAGTGTCTCTGCTAGAGAGATGTTGGCGATAGTGGGGACAGAATCAATAAGCATCTCCAAGGAGCTCACCACCAGCACTTCTTTATGGTCTCCTCCACCATTGCTGAGCAGAAAGAGAGAAATAGCGATAATGGGTTGTTTAGGGTTGTGGAGAGAAGGTGGGGATAGATGATTGAGGGGAGGGGGGCTGGCGGCTGTGCAGCCTAAGGCAAGAGCAACTATATAATTATATATGACATCACAATAGTTTGTTCAGAAAGCTCAAGACCAAATTACAGGGACTAAATTACGTGGATCAAAAATAATTCACTTTCTAATCGAGATGGGCTCAATAGTTGGACGCTAATTTTGGTCTCCAGTGTAGTCAAATTATTGTCATCACTAAATTTTGTGTCTATTAGAGTCCATTTCTATTTTCGATCTCGAAAGGAACCAAAGCTTTTTCGCTCTAACTTTAGTCTCTAATTTAAATTAGAGACTGAATTTATATCTGGTCTCTTGTCTTCGATCTGCAATCACACAAATTCTTGTACTCTATGCAAATAATTAACTATCGGTTTTAAGAACCTGATAGATAAGGATGCATTGCTAGTCAAGATAATATAGCCTCATCATAGAATAAGAAAAGCTACCTGGGAGGCTGAAGAAGAAATGAAATGAAAATTTCCAAATTATTTAAATGTATAACCTAACTTTCAAGGATGAAACTCTTTTTAGGGAGCAGGGATGTCACATCCCACCTTCTAACCCTGAGAATAAATAAAATTTTATATGGTGAAACCCGTTGGGTGACATCAATTGTACATGAAGAATTAGATTGAATATATTACGCTCAAAAATGATAGTTCATCTTTTTTACATATACATGTTGTGGTATTTCCTATTAAATCTTATATGATGAAATTTTATGTATAAATTATTCGATAAGTTACATGAAAATTATGAACCTTAAAAGTTATACAGGAAAGTATATGAAAAAACATTTGCATATAAATTTATACGTTTAAATTTTGAGGTGTTGATTTAGATAGACCTTAGGCATGCTAGTGCTGTTTACAGTACATATGCTTAAGGTGCCCTAACATTTTACGTAGCATAGCAACTTATGTGCCTAAGGGGGTAAGCATAACCATTTAAACCTACTTAAGTGATAACCTACCATCCAAAAATTAGAGGGTTGATACTAGAGGTTGTTTCAAAATTTGACACAAGCAATCAAACATGAGACATGCATTTTCCCATGGTAAGACCCCCAATTTCAACATTTCATGCCATGTACACTAGTTATTGGCCTTGAACATTAACGAAGGAGGTAAGGAACGCAATCCATAAGCTTATGTGTCATAGTTGCCCAGATATTTCACTTCATCAAGGATTAAAAGATTGTGACCCCATAAGAGCTGACATTTTTGGATATATATGGTCCCGAAAAATCCCACCCAAAGAACATTGGATTGACAAACTAAGTCTTGGATTAAAAGTCTAGAAAGAAAAAAAAAGTTAAATTTAGTCATAATTGCCTGCAAGGGATGGACCTCATAAGTCATATGATAAATTACATGAAAATGCATTTGCAATGTAAAAAACATGTACCTGTAAACATTGAATAAAATTGTCCACAGGCAAGCATGCATTATTTAATTATTTGCCCAAATTGATAATTTACACAACTAAACGTTGACCTTAAGTAAAATAGATCAAGGAGTCATGGGGATGTGTCTAATTTTTGTTTTTTAAGCAAGCCATTTAGTTGTATAAGCATAACCCACCCATTTGAGTTGCCTAGCTAAGTAATTATCAAGTTGACTTTGCAGCTTATTTTCTACAAGCTGACAATTACTAATTAAAGGATTCACATTTAAGCTTGAGGATAAGATTTCACATTAGCAAAGTCAAGCACCCATCGGAGATTTGTGAACATTAAAATCGCCGGCAAGGCTGCGCATCGGTAAAAAAGATTTTGTTTGACGAAGTAAAGTAAAGCAAAGTAAAGACACCCTACGCAAGCAAAATGGAAAAGAGGGACACATCATATAGGTGTAACAGTTTCATTTACCCCTCAAACAAAGCTAGGAAATCAGTATAATACCTATCTTAACCCGACAGCCAAACAAGTGAAGTGAGAGCATGCATGAATCTATCAAGTGAGATGTCTATAAAAAAAGTTCACCTTGCCTTCCTCCTCACCTCCGACGTATAACCATTGTATTCGCCCTTTATAACTTTCATCTAGAATAAGTAGAGCGAGGTGAGAGTGGGAGAAGGAAACCAAGGTATACTGGGTTAGGAATTAGAAAAGATGACCAAACAAAGAGCAAACAACAAAGCTAGGGCATTATTAGTGTCTGGGTAAGTAACCAAATTAAGATATAAAACCTAAGTGAAGGGTACATGCATGCGTCAGCGTCATTGAAAGATCCTCTAAACTCTCTTCTTCCTGTTTTTCATCAAGCGCCAAGAAGAAATTAGCTACCTAACTTTTCTTCTTAAAAGATTTAAGCTAGCATAGACTATCAAGTATCTAGCATGGATAAAAGGATTGAGGTCAAGTGTCATAGGGTAAAACACAAAGATTTTACAAGCATGCATAGATTATAGATTTTGTTCTTGCGCTATTGACAAGTTCTCATGGTATCGCCTATAGAACCAATGACTTTACATGCACAAACCTCCCTAGTAATTCCTAGACAAAGCACAAGTTCATTGAGAACATCTCTAAAATCATAAGTTAAGAAGGTCAAAAAGATGAAGATCTAAGATAAATATTACTAAGTATGTGTTTATGTGCACAGATCTAACACCCAGTACAAAGAAAGCTAATCAAGGTACGTTATTACTAGTACTCTACACATGTGAATAAAGGTTAAGTGTTTTAATATGTGTTTCTAAAGTTTTTATAGCCTAAGACATGTAGAATTATATAACCAAAAAGGGGATTATTTTTGATACTTAGTGGCAATAGGATCCAAAAAGGATGTAAAATTTTACTGCTAGTGTATGGTTATCAGCCATAGTACTTGAAGGTCTACTCCATAGGGATAGGGTCAAATCTAGGTCACCACAACTAAAACTAACCGATATTAGTTAGACTGAAAGTAGTAAATAAGCCAAATAGAATCATTCAACTACTAGAAATTGAAACTAATCTAAACATGATTAAAACTATAAATTAAACATGAACTGTTAAAGAAATTATCACAACTACTAATGAAATTATAAATTCTAATTAACCACCAAACAAGGGAGAGGAAAGAGATTACTGTAACCACTTAAAGCCAATGAAGAAAATGAAATCTCCAATGAGTGCCACTCATGAGTATCCAACATCCAATATGAACCCAAAGGAATAACAAATATCTGATGGCGATCTGTCAAGGAACACTAATTTGGAGGTCCAAGGCAGTCAAGGTAATCCAAATTGGTCATCAAAATTCTAAGAAATAACCCACATTTTGCTAAGGTTAAAAACAGATTGTCCCGAGTTAATTCCAGTTTTCTGCCCAGTTTTGTGTCCTTTATTGCTTTGACTTCCTCCAATATTTTAACATGATTTTGAAGTCCAGGAACTTAGATTTCCATTAAAGCAAATCCCAAGTCATTTGGACTTTATTTGCCCATCCAAATCAACCTTCAAATCCAAACTGTCAAAACTACCCAGTTGAGCCAGAATTTACCCGATTTTGTGTTCTTGATTACGTAGGCCTCCATGAGGTTTAAATCCCAATTTTTTTGCATATATTGGTTCCCCAAGATGTTAATTGCCTAGTCCAATTGAGAAAGTAGAGTTAAGTCAAGTGCAAGTTGAAGAACCATGTCATTTTTGCAAATCGTGCTTGCTGGAGCTTGGTTCTGACGAGTATGAGTTTTCAGAGGTTTTGGGCCACCAAATGAAGTCATAATTCCACATTTCCACTTGAAGGAGTTAGGAGACATCCTAAGGTTTCCATTCATTTAAGTAAATCCAGATCATGCCTTCCTGTTACGCAGGATACGTGGCGAGCAAAAATAGCCTACATTCTGCTACATTCTGCCTGGTTGCATCTAATTCGTGCATTTGGTGGTAGATGTCCTTCCAGCAATCCAATCTTGTGCCAGTAGCATGATTAGTTAGTTAAAGGAGATTTGGACATAGTCATGGGTCAGCCAAATGAAGAACTAATGAATAACAAGGAAGAAAAGGCAGAAATGTTCTCATTGGCTAGCCGTAAAGCAAAAAGCAACCAGCTAACTTTCTCCTTTTCTCCCACATGAAGACAGTTGCTTACTTGCTTAATTATTTGATTAGTAATGAATTTAGGCTTAATCGTAAAGGTTAACTAGACTCAAGGAAACGGTTAAGCACACTTGTATTTTGCTGATTTAGGATATTAAGCTAAGACGGGTTCTTAAGCTAGTTTAGGAGGTTTCCTAATCTTGAAGAAACCTCACCCCCTTTACTTGACTAGGTTGTATGCTTGTATATAAGGCCTTAGAGAGTCACTTTTATAATTAGTTTGTTTATTATCTTGAATGAAATTACATTGAGCTTTGCTCCTTGTGAAAACCAAACACTTAACTTGCTTATCCTTATTTAGGCCAAATAAGGTGGTGTTCAAGTGAGTCTTAATCCTTGATTTGGTGGTGTTTCGTATCCTTATCAAGATTAAGGGCCCTAAACTAGTTCTTAGTAGTGATTTTTGTGTCTAAGAGTTGGTTTAGTTTCAATCTATCCTTGTATTTGCTTTCGGATTTCAACTTGTACTTTAGTATCCAACTAGTTTGTTTTCACCTTGAACACATTCTGATTTGAACAAGGTTCAAACTGTGAGCACATACGCCCCTAACCTTGATCTTGGTGGTGAATTCTGTATCTAAGAATCAAGATTAGCTATGTCCTAAACCCTCATTTCAATTCAGATTCCATTATCCTCAAACCTGAGTTCTCATTGTTCTTGGTTTTCTCTTGCATTCCTTTGAGTGTGATTTGAGTTCAATGAGCTTTCCATCATATTTGTTATCAGAACAAGTCTAGATCTTGTCCTGAAACCAATGCCATCCATACGCCCTCAATTCAGCCCCCAAACACAATCCCATACACACATCCCCAAATCTATCCATACACACCCGATTTTACAATGACTTCTAGTATGAGTTTGGAAGAAAAATTTGAAGCTGTAATGAAGAACAATCAAGTTATTTTGCTTATAACCAGCAGCTCCAAGAGTCTAATCAAGAACTCAAAGCTCACAATGAGTACCTGAGAAAGCAAATGAGCGAATTTATGAAGCAAAAGCAAAAGATGTTTGCTAGCCCACCCGGTTCTATCCGTGGTGATGACGATGAGGCAGCAAGCAATTCTTTGAGTTCTTCTGATGAGGAGGAACCTCTAAAGGAGAACAAGGGGAGAATGAAGGAAGCTTATTAACTCTAATGATTTTAGAATTGAAATC
Organism: Carnegiea gigantea; assembly: GCA_029747015.1. Classification (NCBI taxonomy): domain Eukaryota; kingdom Viridiplantae; phylum Streptophyta; class Magnoliopsida; order Caryophyllales; family Cactaceae; genus Carnegiea; species Carnegiea gigantea. Next base: position 400,346 of record JAKOGI010000447.1, on the reverse strand, counting down.
AGAGTTTGAAGGCAAACTTGATCCTGATGAGTTTCTTGAGTGGATGCATACCATTGAGAGGATCTTTGAGTATAAAGAAGTTCCTGAAGACAAGAAGGTTAAACTGGTTGCTCTTAAGCTAAGGAAGTACGCCTCATTATAATGGACTACCTTATGTTCTAAGAGGCCTAGAAACCGCAAACGCAACATCAGAACATGGGAGAAGATGAAGGCAAAGCTTAAGTCACGGTTCCTTCCTCCCACCTACGTTCAAGATAGCTTCTCCCAACTTTATACCCTTACTCAAGGCAACCTGAATGTAGAGGAATACGCACGTGAGTTTAAGAAACTCCTAATCAAGTGTGATATTCAAGAGCCAGAAGAACAAACCATAGTTAGATACTTGGGAGGACTTGAGCCTAAGTATGCTAACGTGGTGGAGTTATAACAGTTTACTACTTTTGATGAGGTATGTGTTCTTGCTTATAAAGTTGAGCAATAATGAAAAGACAACCCTTTCAAATGTGAGTTTTCTAATCCCACACCCCCGAATAAGCCTTTCAATGAGAGGAATTTTAATCCCTTTCCTAAACCCACGATTCCCCCACCCTCCACCCCACAAAAAACCCCACCCACTAAACAGCTAACCACCTCAAAATAGACCTAAACCCATTCCTAAGGGTATCCAAAGATGTTTTAAGTGCCAAGAATTAGGACACTTAGCTTTGAATTGTACAAACTAAAGGGTCATGACATAAGCCGAATGGGAGGCCGTGAAAGAGCATGAATTTGAGGATGATAATAAGGGTGATCTTAAGGAGACTCTGAGGAGGTAGTAGTGAAAGCTGATGAGGTAAAATGCTTTTTTTGGAACGAACTTGGAATGATCCAAAAGAATATAAAGATGAATGAAGGTTTTCCTCTAGTTGCACAGTTCAGAGTAAGTTATGCTCATTGATCATTACTGAAGGAAACCACGCTAATGATGTTCCCCTTAGTAAAGTTAATCTCCTTGCATCTGCTTGTGATTTTTCTGAACTCCACAAACTATCAAAAGAACTAGAACATTTTGATTTCTTTCTTACTTTTAGCAAGCCATTTTTGAAGGCCCCAAACCATGAGCATAAACCCTTTAAAGAGTGGATTTTGAATGTTCAAAAGAAACCAGAGTGTCCCTTACCAAACCACCCTGTAGCCACTTCCTAAATCCACTAATTTTGAATTAAGCAAGCTTTATTTGGTTGGCTAATCATATTTCAGCCAGATTCCAACCCATCAGTGCTTACCCATCGGATTTGAGGCCAAATCCTTCACAATAAGGGGAGGATGATGGAGATCCCTCAAGGAACACTAATTTGGTAGTCCAAGGCAGTCAAGGAAATCCAATTAGTCATCCAAAGTCTAAGGAATAATCCACATTTTGCTAAGGTTAAAAACAGATTATCACAGGTTAATTCTAGTTTTCTGCCCAGTTTTGTCTTCTTTATTGCTTCAACTTCTATGAGATTTAAGTCTAATATTTTCCTATGATTTTGAAGTTCAGGAAGTTGCTTTCCGATAAAGCAAAGTCCATGTCATTTGGACTTTATTTGCCTATCCAAATCAACCTTCAAATCCAAACTATTAAAACTGCTTAGTTGAGCCAGAATTTAGCCGATTTTGTGTTCTTGATTATGTAAGCCTCCGTGAGGTCTAAGTCCTAAATTTTTTAGGTGTCTTGGTTCCCCAAGTTGTTAATTACCCAGTCCAATTGAGAAAGTAGAGTTAAGTCAACTACAAGTTGAAGAACCAGGTCATTTTTGCAAACCGTGCTGGCTGGAGCCCGGTTCTACCCGGTCTGAGTTTTATGAGGTTTTGGTAACTAAATGAGGTCATAATTCTGTATTTCCACTTGGAGGAGTTAGGAGACATCCTGAGGTTTTCATCTGTGTAAGGAAATTTAGATCCTGCCCACTTTTTGGCGAGCAAAAATAGCCTATATTTTGCTCCATTCTGCGCGGTTGCAGCTAGTTGGTGCATTTGGTGGTTGATGCCCTTCCAGCCATCCAATCTTATCCTAGTAGCATGATTACGTAGTTAAAGGAGGCTTGGACAAAATCATCGGTCACCAAATGAAGTACTAAGGAAGAATAAGGAAGGAAAGGCAGAAATGTTCTAATTGGCTGGCTGTAAACCAAAAAGCAATCAGCTACTTTTCTTCATTTCTCCCATATGAAGACAACTGCTTACTTGCTTAATTATAGGATTAGTAATGTGTTTAGGCTTAATCTTAAAGGTTAACTAGACTCAAAGGTTGTAATTAGAATGGTTAACAAAGCATGTATTTTGCTGATTTAGGAGATTAAGCTAAGTTGGGTTCTTAAGCTAGTTTAGGAGGTTTCCTAATCTTGAAGAAACCTCACCCCCTTTACTTGACTAGCTTGCCTGCTTGTATATGAGGCCTTAGAGAGTCACTTTTGTAATCAGCTTGCTTATTATCTTGAATGAAATTACATTGAGCTTTGCTCATTGTGAAAACCAAACACTTAACTTGCTTATCCTTATTTAGGCTAAATAAGGTGATGTTCAAGTGAGTCTTAGTCATTAATTTGGTGGTATTTTTGTATCCTTATCAAGATTAAGGGCCCTAAACTAGTTCTTAGTGGTGATTTCTATATCTAAGAGTTGGTTTAGTTTCAATCTATCCTTGTATTTGCTTTCGGATTTCATCTTGTACTTTAGTATCCAATTAGTTTGTTTTCACTTTAAGTACATTCTGATTGGAACAAGGTTCAAACCCTGAGCACATACACCCCTAACCTTGATTTTGGTGGTAAATTCTGTATTCAACAATCAAGATTAGTTTTATCCTAAATCCTTCTTTCAATTCGGATTCCATTATCCTCAAATCTGAGTTCTCATTGTTCTTGGTTTTCTCCTGCATTCCTTTGAGTGTGAGTTGAGTTTAGTGAGCTTTCCATCAATATCAAAACTTTATATGAAATACTTTTGGAGGTGACAAAAATTAAACTAAAGTAGAAACTACAAAACTTGGATTGAAGCTAGAACTAGAAAAATTGAGATAAAGCTAAAACTAAAATATTGCATAAAACTAGAGTCGAAAGAATTTGTAAAATTATAATAGTCCCTAATAAAGCTAGAATTGAAAGGGGGAGGAAATTGATATTTTTTAAAGTGCACCAATGACCCTTATTTATACTAGTAACAACCTCCCCAATGCTTTCCTAATTACACTAGATTTCGTACTTTCCAAAACATTCTTTTACTTTTCATATTACAATAGATCTCTTATATTTCAAGTAACTTTAATAGTTTCCTAATTGTACCTAACTATAACATATGATCAGCTAGGCTTGACTTGCTATGTTGAAAAAGAGAGACATTGACTTCTATCATGGGAACGAAATGAGGATCAGGCTAGGCTTGTATAAGAGTTGGGTCGCCATGGTGATTAATGAAAAGTCATTTATTCAGCCTTTAATTTTTGAGTTTTTTTCTCATCCCCTTATTACCTATAAAACTACACAAAATCCTCTTAAAGCACAAAATGAGCTCAAAGATAACTAAAATCTAGGTGAATAGCAGTACAATATTTTGTACTTTTGGTGACTAAACAAGTAGCTAACTATGATTTGATCTAGCATTATGTTAATGGTGCATGTGCATGGCATTGTGTATGGTTTGTGGTTGAGCATAATTATATATGTATTCATATATGTTGGTATTTGGGTCAAATTGGCTAATCCAAGTAGGATCCATATAGGAGATTTCCCTTCTCCCTCCCTACGATGTAGGCCCCACAATGGGGGACCTTTATTGTGAAGGGGCCAATTTTTTTCATTTTCCCAGAATTCCCCTGCTTAGTGTTCTCTCTTGAAGGAGATCCTGATAGCTAGTGAAGCTTGCATTGAGAAGGAAGACAGGGGGTAAGCAAAATTTAAAGTCCAAAATCTGAAACACTACTAGAACAAAAAGAGCTTACCTACGATTTTTTTGGTCGCTTAGAAGGTTAACAACCCTGTCTTCCTTAAGATCAGTAACATGTCGCCTCTAGATGGCCAATTTTTTTTTTTTTTTTTTGAAGTTCCTCTAGATCAAGAGGTGGTTTTTTGGCCTTCCTTAAATAAGTGGCATAATTAGGGCTTTTTGTGCTATGAATCAAAAAGGGGAACTCCTTATGGAGATTGTTGACATACACTCAGGACCCATTTTGATGCTTGATGCCGAAAGGCTTGTAAAGAAGAATACCCTTGTTACTAATAGCTCGAAGTTGTAACCACTGGGAGACTTTGGGAGCTGGTGAAATTAAATGAGTTCAGCCATGCTGGACCTTTTGTTATGCACAACACAAAAAAGCTTGGACAGAATGATACTGGAAATACTGTTGGAAGTGAATTGGAAAAGTCGAAACTTAGGGAGCCTCAATAATGTCTTGAGGAAAGGGGAAAGGCGAAGCCTCAAGGAGAACTTAGAATGCCCCCTAAACATTGCATTAAACCCCTAGGGGTGTTCTAAGACAAAGCTGTTGGGTTGTGGGAGACAAATATCAATGCATTAAGCATTTAAAATCGACCTCTTAGGATGTCTACGATTCTATTAAAGCATTTGGCCTAGTGACATTAACTATTGTCATTGCGTATAAATCATAGTCCCTCACATTCACACCTAAAGCCACCACAAGGCCTTTGCTCATTGTGGGATGCCTTTGGAACCACCTTGAATAATGGAAGGCACTATTAAATATGCTTCCTAAAAAATTTATTGGCCATTTTTCCAGATTAGTTGGGAGATTTGAGAAATTAATTGCAAGGTTCGTTAGAATAAGCAAGATGGGAATGTTCATTGGAAGCTTGGTCTAAAGCTCAAGAGCCTGGTAACTGAGAAACGCCTTTTAAAGGGAGAAAGAGAAGTAAAAAAGGCAATGGGTAAAAACCTGGTTGTCCACTTCAGTGAATTTATAATCCAAACCATACTTAAATGGGCTAGGAAAATAGAGCCAGGGATATCAAAGGAGCAAAGACCAAGTCAAGCAGAAGAAAACAAAAGGCCTGAATGTGAAATTTAACTCAAAATTGGCATAGAAATGCTAGATATTAACTTCCATCAACAATCAGAAAAGGACAGAAGGCACACACATATCCTTAATTACAGAGCAATTATGCTATAAGCATATAAGATGCCAAAAGCCAAAAGCACAGCTATATAAAAACCACAATAAATCTAAATCATCAAGATATCCTGGGGTTTATCATAGATTTCCCTTTCAAGGAGAGGGCAATATTACACTCCTCAGTGTCCAAGGTAGTAACATCTTTAGCTGGTTCACAACGCACAATCTAGTGGTACCTTTGCATGGATGGGGCCTTACCCTATGACACCTTAATAGACATTCATTACCACAATCTGACTTTCTTTTATCTCCTTTTGGTGATTTGAGGTCATCACATAAGGGACAATGAAGAAAAATAGGAAATGGGGTTAGAGAAGTACTAGGATGGGATGCTAACCCCTAACATTCCCTACTTTCCTTTGGGGAAAGATATGAACCACAATGGTCCACCAAGCAAAAGCAGTGTTGAAGTATTTTAGGGAAAAATGGATTTCATCCTCTAGGACTAATTCACACTAATTAATCCTTAGATTGAGAGTGAAGAGAGTGATGAATGCGACAAAACCGGCCCCACCGTAATAATCCACTGACGCTAAGCTAACCTCCACTTATGATCTCAAAAAGTACAAATTACTATATATAAAGCTACAACTACTCACTACTAAGCTACTCTACACTTGAGCTAGATGATCAAATTAACTACCATGCAAAGTGAAACATATCATAAATGTCACTCCCAAAAGCACATAAGGTGATTGGTAGGCTTAACATGGAATCACAAAAACCTAAATTTCTTCCTCAAACATAATCACTATAAAAGAGATAAACATGACCTAGACATCCATCACTAGTTATCCTGAATCAAAGCGATAAAAAAAGGTAATGAACAGAAAATATATGAAACCATGATCACCATATGATAAATTCTTGCTTGGACTTTCTTCTCCACCCTTCTATATGCTTCCAATTGCAAATTCAGCATCTAAGCAACTACATTTTACGGTGAATTTTTAAGCTAGGAAATGTAGAAGCTAAAAGAAGGGAAAAGGAAAGAGTAAATTGAAATAAAGTTGAAAAATGGGTTAATTGAGATTGTTACAAATCGATTAGAGACTTAGACCCCATAAGGGTGAGTCTTTAATCCCCCTTGACCATTCTTCTCATCAAAACTCGTGTTTTTAGTGGAGAATTTCATGATTAAAAATAGAGTACTGTGAATTAGTTGCACAGAGAAAGTGAAAATAAGTAATGACTAAGTAAGAGCATTCAAAGGAAGATAAAATCTAATTCAAAGATTAAACTTCTCCTTACTTGAGTAAGAGGGGATCCTAGAGAGTTTATAAGAGAGAAAAGCTATGAAAGAAGGCTAAAGTAGTAAAAAGTTGTCAAAAGATACAATTGATTAGCCCATAGATAGCTTATATGTAAAGCAAGTCGAACTTGGTATGGTGATGCCACATGGCAAGACATAACCGTAACAAGTCTCTATTTGGCATACCTATACATTTTTTTGGGGACTAAAAACCAGCTTCAAACAATGTGTCAAGTAGCACAGGCGGTAATCTAGTTTCCTATTTTCTACATGTTGGCAATCTATGGCTTTAATACGATGGTCATGCTATATTAGAAAACTTCCTTTGATTTCTTCTTGTCTTATACCTATCGCGCCTTTGGTCTATCTCCATGCAATGCGTAGTTTTCTGCTCCAAGTGCATAAGATTAATGCTTAACGCATTAGAACCTACAAATGCACAAAACCTAACTAAGTTTCCAAAGTTAAAGCTTATTTGGACCTAAAATCAAGTATTAGAGGCACCAAAATCGCATCAGTTGAGATCCGAACAACATTTAGAATTTACTAATCCTTTAGTAAAACAAGAGGAAGCCACTTTTTTCTGTAGGTGTAGCAGTTGCATTTAGTCCATGCAATAAATCATTTAAACTTTGTAGTCCCCCAAGTAGAAGAGTGCGATCTTGTGAGATTTTATAAAAGATATACGCACAAAATCGCAAAAATGAAAAACAAAAGAGAAAGGAAATGTACACTTCTATCCCTCCAAATCGTCCAAGCAACATAGACAATCGTAGAACATGTCAGGAATTCCCATCCTAATTAAGGAAAATCACATACCAAATCAATCCCACTCAAGTGATGAACAAGTAAATGGTATAAACTCACCTTAGGCAAAGTGGATCTCGCCTCTGATGTGCCCAAATAGTGGTAACAATTTGCTCAGAACACATTCCAAATGACGCATCCTACCATAAACTTGACTAAACTCTTAACTTTAACCAGCTGAATTCAAGTACATAATGATGATCTAAGGCACTTGACAAGGGGGGTAATGGAGCTCAAGGTAAAGGGTAACAAATGGACAGATGATTTAGGGGAGTGAGGAGCTAAGTAGCCAAAAGACAAAGGAGCATTAACCTTACTAACCATTATGGGATCTCTAACCTTACATCTCATCTGTAAATCACAAAAACATGTCTCAAATGCACTTAGGTGAAATAAGTTAGGACAAACCAAAGTGCAGTCACCACACTAAAACTTTCATTCCCTTTTCAATCTCTTCTATTTTCTTTTTTTGAATGCTAGGGTGATACAAATAGTAATTGGCATGGGAAATAATTGTAAGTACACATACTCGAACTAAAGTCTCACTAAGTGGTATCACAACTAATCCTCTCGCTACAACAAGCATGTCAATGCGACCAATTACTCTCATCCGTGAACAACCAATTATGGTTTTGTGAAATGAAACTCCTTTAATCTCGGCTTGAGATATGAGATGATGTAGTTGGCCAACTGCTAAAAACAACGGTTCATAACAAGGAGATCGATTCAAGGCTCGTCAAGTTAGCAAGGGTTCATATTCAACGTAGTGTCGCTTTTTGGCTATTGTAGATTTCAAATCACATTAAGAATGCCTCTAACATTTCATCAATCATCTAAATGCTACATGTGATGTCGAAGAAAGTTGGGTTATGTTTTGGAGAGTGCTAATCCAGAAAGCGACACTCATGAAGGAAATGTGAGACTATATGCGATGAATTAGTGCATCAAAGCTCAAAAACCTTATGAGTTAGCTACCTTGTAGGGCAAGAAATTGCACATGAGTTGATTAAAAATTTTGGACCAACAGCAATCGTGCACATCCTAATTACATACAATTTGTATGTAAGAAAAAAGGGATCAATATCTACTAAAGTTGCACAAACTCCCTAAAACCGCACACTATTTATAAAAGTTGAAAATCTTTTTGGTTTTTCTTTTGAAAAGTTTTTCTCTTTGTTTCCTTTTCAAAAATTTTAGAAGTATAGCCTCCTCACCTTTACACAAAAGTGTTTGCACCATGGAAATTAGGAACATATAGGAAGAAAAATATTGGTCCCAAGCAAACTTAGTCACCCCAGGAGGTGAATAGGGTGTTCACAAATATTCTCAAATACAAACTTATCATAAAATAAACCATGTAATAGCAAATTCAATGATGTTGAACGACAAAATCAAGAACACTAGGGAAACAGATCAAGAAAGTTGAGTAGACAGAAACTAATGTAGAAAGTAAAGCACTTAGAGCTTATTCATGACCCCTCTAACCAGGCTACGTCCCTGCCTGAGGACCATTTTTTGGGATTCAACCACTTGTATTAGTCTATTTTAAGGTATCTGTAATTTACAGATGTCCACACAATGACCTTGATTATGTAATACACCTTTCAGGACCTTTCTTCAAGTGATTTCTCCTAACTACCCAATTAGAATAATGACATTCATGGCTAATCTTCTTATTTACAAGCAGGAACCTCACATGCTGTTGCCTCACAATGAATCTCCATTGTGTGCACAAAGATTGCATAGATTTGAAGTGGTCACTCAAGAGTACAATAGTACTTACGATAGTAGTTAAGCTCTTTGTTCTTGTGTCTTGTGCATTCCCTATCTTCAGCAAGGTCTCTAGTCATAGGCAATGAGAATGAGACCGTTGGAGGATGTCGAAGATGTAGCCGTTGGTACTTTCCAATATTCCATTGGGTGCTTTTTTCTAGCGGATGTCTGCTGGTTCAGGGGTCTTGACGTCCGTTCATTTTTCGAAAATCTACTCAGCAAATTCTTAGCATCTTATACCTTAGAGAAATGGCTCTTCAACCATCATTTAATGTGTTAGCCATTGCATTCTTCGTTTGCTAAAACATAAACCACTATTTCAAGTTTTGATCTTGATGATCTCCAATTTTGGTATCATTCATTGTAAGTGTCCCTTTCAAGAAAAGTGTTTTTGGTTTTTACCTCATTTATAATATATTTGAATTTGTTTTCTAAGCATCCCAAAGGTTACTAGCTATTAAATCATGAAAAAGATAAAAATATCTTGCTTCTTGAAGATTGTATAATTGAATAATTAGCAAGATTATCTGCTTAATTCAAGCACGAATAATATAATCAATCCAAATTAGCACACTATAGTAAAGCTCAGCCTCTTAAAAGACAAAGCACGTAATCAAATTTCATACATATGACAAACAAAATTTATCTTATGTCTCTGTATCATAGAATTGCATAGTTATAAATAATTTAAATGTCACCAAGTAGATGTGCAAATTCCAAAATTAGGAAAATAATCAGAATGTCATCAAATTCATTTTAAGTTGAATTCAAGTTATTATAATTTCATGACTCTAACAACCGTCCATTTTTGACAAGCCAGTGAAGGTCCTTGATGATAAGAGTTCAAGGTAGTTGAAATCTAGTTTTAAAGTTCTAGGCCGTCAGTTACCTAGTGATCTTGTTAAGAAAGTCACTTTTAAGCAATAAAGCACATAGATAAGATTTATGCAACTGCGCAAACAAAATCTAATGATTCTTAATCTTTATGGAAAACCTACCTTGGGATCACAACATATATCAAGCATAAAATCACATCACATTGAAAATTGGCAAGGTCTACCCTGACATTGAAAAGTTGAAAAATATGATCTAAGGTTATTGTCGGAGGTTTAATATCGACACCCTTAACAACAGGAGTGTAATAAGTCATATACTTAGGTTCTTATTTTCTTATATTCACATAAAGGAGCTTGACTAAGTAGCATTGGCTTTTGTCCCAACAACAAAGAGCTCTTTAGAATTCATCCAATCCAAAACTTACTAAAATTCGAATTTAGCTTTCATGAAGAAATCCTAGTCGAGATGAACAGAAGCAATCATCTCTTTTGCTTCAGCAAGTTTGAACTAAATTTCCTCTTATTTCTTTGTCAAGTAGCCTTTCTACCTTTTGGGACGAGTAGTAACCAATGAGTGAGAGCTTCGAGTAATTCGCTTAGGTGTAAGACTCAGACAGACTTGGAAGAGATCAGAAGTTCGACAATGGCAAGTTAGAGAGAAAGAAGATGGAGATTCTAGGTTAGGTTTGGAAAGTTGAGAGAGAAAATAGAAAATTAGCTATGATGCATTGAGAGTAGAATTAAAAGAAGTTAGTTTCTGCCAGTAATTGATGAGAAATGACAGGCTTGGACTATTTCTAAGGAATAAGGCCTAAGACATGTAGAGCACTGATAAGCTTTAGTTGTCAATTTTGGAAAAAATGAAGGAGCAGCTTAAGAGATTTTCAAAGAGATTTTCTAACGTAATTTTTAAAAGATTTCAAATCAATTTTTAAAATTCAATTTCTACTTTTTTTTATAAAAAAAAAAACATCCTCAATCAAAGGAAGACTATTAATTAATCTTCATCAATATGACAATAGGACTACATTAGTGTCAAAAAATGACTTAAGTCCAAATAACTTGATGTTTTCAAGGTCATGAAAGTCAAGAGCCTTCAAATCATTTTGCTTGCCATTTATAATAATAAGAAGAACTAGTCCCTCTTAGTTCATGCAGCGTGGTTAATCATTAACAATTTCCTTGTTTAAAATGAAATTGGTCTTCACTAAGGAGCCTGGTAAAGATATCAACTAAATGCATATTAGTAGGCACAAAAACTAGAAAGATATGACCTTTTGCCATATCATGTCTAATGAAATCATGCCTTGCTTCGATGTGCTTCTGCCGGAGTGCTGAATTGGATTCGTACTAACGTTGATCGCATTATGGTTGTCATACTTGATAAGATTCTTTCTGTATTCAGATCTAAGGCCTCTGAGTTGTTGATTGGTCCATAATATCTGAGTACAACATGGTCAAAATGCAATACATTTAGCCTTAGTAATGGACAAGACCATTGAATTATGATTCATAGAGCCCCATAAAACATGGGATTTCTTAGGAAATTGGTATGATTGTGACGTACTCTTTTTAAGTTGCTTAGAGGTGTGATTAGCACAACATGTTTAAGGTCACCACTTCTTGGATATCATAGACCAAGGACCTTGGTTACAACAAGATATTTAAATATTCTTTTCATAGCTTTGAAGTGTGATTCATTAGGGGCGAATTAAAATCTTGCACATAAACAAACACTAAACATGATGCCACGCCTACATGTAGTTAAGTATGTTATTGGTCCAATCCTCAATATGCATTTTCGAGAACTAGCTCACCACTTAAGCCTATGTCAAGCTTATAGTTTGAAACCATTGGGAGTTTTGCACATTTTGAACAGTCAAGTCCGTATTTCTTTACATGTTCCTTGACATACTTTTCCTTGTTGATTAACATACACCATTGCATTGCTTGATTTATATTTTAAGGTGGACGTTCAATTCTCCCGTCATGCTTATCTCAAATTCCTTCATGATAAGCTTAGAGAATTCATTGGACAAGGATCCATTAGTAGTCGCAAATAGTATATCATCAAAAATATTTGCAAGAGTAAGAAATATTTTCCCCTTGTTTCAATAAACAAGGTCTGGTCAGTCTATCTCCTTTAATATCATTTTTTTAATGAGAATTTGCTAACCATGTCAGAACATGTAACAACCCCAGCCCCTAGGCCACAAGCGTTACGCTTTCCTAACTTCTTACTTAATTCCTGGGACGAAACAGACAAAGTTCCCCCTAAAAACTGACCATTTCCAGGCTAAAAGCGCTACAATAAGCCTTTGTAAATCAATGGAAGCGCAAAACATTTAAAACATAGCTCAACGGCCACACGCCGGAGTTCATAACTCAACAAGCCACTCGCTCGGAGTACACCAACCAGATTGATTCATGAATAAAGAAGAAATGGAAGATACAACTCAACAGTTAACAAAACCGGAGTATTAAGATTTACATCCCAAAACATAGCTAAATTAAACCAAGAAGACATCTAACTAACTTGATGGTTGGCTCAGACGGCCATACAGAGCGACCTTTATACCATATGCATTACATGAACTAGAATAATCGTTTACAGACCTTTATAAACTAAGAGTACATTACATGACTTCATTAAACACGTAAGATCCCTTCAAATGAGCACATACGACGCCTTGTAAGCAACAATAGGTTCCTTCTGGACTTTTCTGACTCAACTTCTTCCTGTCAGAAAGAAAACCTGGGGAAAAGGGGAAAGAGTAGTGGGATGAGCAACCACACGCTCAGTGAGTGTCCCCCAACCCCCTTAAAACCAAAACCGTTGCAGGCAATACTATCTTTACTAGTCACATATCACGTTTCCATACTTTACTATCATAATAGATATTCATAGAACCTTTATGGGAGGATCACTAAATATAAACTTCACTTCGACCACTCAATTATATTTCTAGGTTCCTCAACGACGGAGTTCTTTACTAGCAAGCAGTTAGGCACGTGAGTAACCATCGAAGGCTAAGTATAAGGATCTTTTCTTTTCATAACATAACTTCCTAACACTCCATTTATACTACACATGAACCCTCAATCATATGATGTGTATATAAGGTTATCCCTTTTCATAAATACACTTTTCTTGGAATTTCATTCATATAGTATACATATCACACACATAAATACATATCAAGCATTTAAGTACCTTTAAACATCATATTAAGCTATATGACTCCCTCGCATGCTACTCAGATATCAACGTTCATTCATATAATATACATATCATACACATAAACACATATCAAGCATTTAAGTACCTTTAAACATCGTATTAAGCTATATGACACCCTCGCATGCTATTCACATATCAACGTTCATTCTTTTAGGAAGAGACGCCATCATTCATGGAATTTTTAACTTGCTATAACTTTCTTTCTCATCTCATATACTTTAAATCAGGCAAATTTGCTATGGATGAGAATGACGCCACATAAGATTAGAATCCACGTTCAACTATACTTAAGAATCATTCATAATGCATCCATTGAAAGCTTTCCTTTAATACATAGGCTAAGAATTCGCATTCAAACATGCTTGAGGATTATTTTATAACTCATTCATTGAAAGCTTTCTTTCTTTCGTTGAAAACGTTTTCTTAGTCTTCAAAGGAAGTTTCATTTCGTTTGGCCGTGTAACGACCCTTGTAAGCTTTTCATACATCATTCCATATACCCTTTTGGGCCCATAAAAAGAACTTCCTTTCTTTTTTAATCGTTTAAAAATGGCAAAGGGCCAATTGCTTTTCTTAACTTAGTACGAAAGTACTTCTGGCATAAGATCATTACAGGGTGCTGATTGGGTGAGAACTATTCTCGACCCCATAGTGAGACCTAACGCTCACGCTTAAGCTCTTACTCCTGGGATAGCTACATATCGGACCATTACATTAGCCCTCGTCAGGGCCTCTAGGGTTTATCCGGACTTATCCCCTATGGCAACATCATTCTTTTCAGTCTTTTCATATAACATCGTTCTTTTCATTCTTTTCATATGGTCCGAAGCACATTATCTTAGCCACTTTAAAGCGTATGGGCCATAACGGCTTATAATTTTGTTGTGTCTTTTGGTAAAATCATTTATCACATAACTCACACTTTTCTAAACCGTTTTAGGAATTCCCCCGTTCAAGTAGGTTCACTCCCAAATATTGTTTGTATAGCAAAAATAGGCTATTGCTTGCTATTAATCATGGCTATTATTAGTTTGAAAACACGAGAAACGTTCTTTGTCGAATCACCACACTTTCACGTATAATGCATCTTAGATATAAAAGGGGGAAAGGGATTCACATGTTTCACATTCAAACACTTCATAATCATTTCAACAACACAATGAGCCACACATGGCCTCGCAATCCACATGATTGCGGTCAATTCACAACCCCGTCTCCCTCCTCACTTGCACCGTACCACAAGACCTCGAACGCTCATAATTCTTTCCTCAAACCATCCAACTACCAACTCGATTCATCGATTTATTAATCACAACATATTATCATATTAGCTTATGTAAAAGGGAGTAAGGTTTAGGCTCTTACCTGAGCAACCAGCACCATTCAGCAGTGCGTTACAACAAGCGTACATATAGTCACATTTATCCATAATTCGACAACACTTTATTCAGTAAATCAAACATAATTTGATTCTAAACATATACGATGCATTTCGAAGTAACTTTCCTAAGCATGAATGTACTGAAAAGGGTTCGAATGAAACGCTAAACATATTTCAATAGCTTCGAATTTAATTTGTTTACATGCATTAGCTAGTTTAACTCGAATCGAAGCTAAACACGTTTATATAACTTCGAGATTAATTCCTTTAACATGCATTAGCTAATCCACTTGGTTCGAAGCTAAACACATTTCATTAACCTCGAAATTAGCTCATTTGTACGCATCGATTAATCAATTCGAATGGAAGCTAAACACGTTACAAGGACTTCAATTTTAATCATTTTCCACATATTAGCTAAATAACTTGAATAGAAGCTAAGCACGTTAACGCAACTTCGATTTTAATTCTTTTTCATACATTAACTCATTAACTTGAATCGATGCTAAACACGTTAAACTAACTTCGTTTTTAATCCTTTTTCATGCATCAACTAATTAACTTGAATCGATGCTAAACACGTTAAATTAACTTCGAATTAACATCTCAAGCATGAATTACATTCATTGTTTCGAATCGACGCTAAACACATTTAAATTACTTCGAATTAACATCTCAAGCATGAATTACATTTCATTGTTTCGAATTGACGCAAAACACATTTAAATTACTTCGAATTAACAACTCAGGCATGATTTACGTTTATTGGTTCGAATTGAAGCTAAACGCACATAATTCGCATCAATTTACAATCTCAGGCACAAAATCAACCCAATGAGTCGAAGCTAACATGAATAACTCATTTCTTGACATTTTCTAACGAATTTCACAAACCCTAACTTGACATGCAACGTTAATCTGCTGAAAGTTAATTTCGAAAATAGTAATAGCTTAGGAGGCGAGAACACCCACCTGGAATCGCTTCATTACCCACTAAATTGGTAGCAATTCATGCCCAAAATCCCCCCTGACCTCGTCTCTGGCTCGGCTACTCCCGAAACCCTAGCTTCGATTTAGTCGCGGTTTAGGTTGATTTTGGCCAGAAGTTAACTCCCAATTTATAGAGGAGGCTGGGATAGAGGTGGGTCGTCGGTTTTCGACAGGTGGACGGCCGGTTTTGGGCGAGTAGACGCGTGGGTGTGAGGCTGTGCAAAGTGGAGGAAACTTGGTGGTGGAATGGGCGGCTGAGATGCGTGGTGTAAGGGACCACTCGTCCCTTTCTCTCGCCGGTGATGCGTGCAGGCCGGCGGCAGTGCTAGTTGGCCGGTCGCCGGTGAGAGAGAGAGATTCGAGAGAGAGAGAGAGAGAGAGAGAGCGCCCGAGAGGGTGAAGGGGTCGAGGTCTCGGGTTTTTCTTGAGACCCGACTTCCCCCCCTTTTGATCCAATTCCTCTTTTTTTTTGGACTCAATTTACATCATTCAACTAAATTCTGGTCCCGTACTTGCTAACGGTTCAGCTAAACCTGAATTGAAACGACTCACAATGAACATTTCGGTTTAAACTTTGGGAATCGGCCAAGTAAAACGAAAAACAATTTTAAAAACTTGGTTTAGCGTTGATTCAAATATTTTATAAACAAGTAGCGTCAATAATAACGTTAGTCAAATAATCGTTCTTTTTAATGAATTTAATCGTTAAAAACTCACACACTTACTAAAAATACGATTTTATAACGTAAACGCAAGACAGGCAACTTAACGTAAAAATAACGATGGTGGGTCATACATTCTTCCCCCCTTAAAAAAATTTCATCCTCAAAATTCCAAATCTAAGTTCGGTTTTTCCTAAAATGAACGCACGCAGGTAAGATCTACACGGTGGGTTTCCAAAAGGTTCCATTTTGCAATCACTACTTCTTTTTAAATCAAAAAAAATGTCTTATGGTATCCAGTCTCCTCCTCGCCAATCTCTTCAAGCGTCTACTCGCTCTATTTAGGCGCCGAGGGCAAATCGCATTGAGGTGAGGCAAATGAGTTGGCATGGAAAACCATATTAAACTTATTTCAAAAAGGGATGAGGACTTTGAATCACCTACACACTACCGTATTATGACAAGGAGTTCTATGCACATGTATCGCTATGGGTTGGCGTCCAAGGGTATCACTTCAGGCCGTAACAAACAAGGGTCATAACAATTAACCCTGAGACCCCTATGACACTCTAGAGTGATAAGAACAATACATAGTATCACGTAGGTTCACCTTAGCACAATGACATAGCATGAAATCAATAACTCAACGTTTTTACCCAAGAATTACATGTAATATGAATTAATCCATCATGTATATGTGGCAAACAACATGAAAGAGTATAACAAGTTCGACCACCATTAATCACACAAGGATATAACTTGGGAGGTTACATAACAAGAATATGGGTCGATGCGCAGTAATAGGTCCGTACAGATCCACACATCAATTGTATAGGGGAGTAAATATATGGTTTCTGGGTTGTGGAGGGTTTGGTACAAGGTTTTTATGGCTAGTGTTGCCTTTTTACAACTCATACATCATTCTGGTTGGTTATACTGACAACTGTGCCTCACAACTCAATGAAAGGTTATGGCAAAGACTCCTATATGACTTTAAGTTCAACCAACACATTTGAGGTGCTCATAGGTGAATACGTGCATATATAGACGTATCTTGAGAAGCAGTAATGGTAATATCCAAAACGGTACCAGGCCTAGCTACCACATAACTAGTTGGAGGGATAGCCTCACATAATAGCCAAGATATGGTTAGACAGCATCAGCAGCACGCATTATGTCTAGCAAAGCAGCATTCAAGGTTTTCATATCATGTATTACCTAAAGCTCATCATGCACAACACAATACAAGCTAACTCAATCTTATTATGCCAGGACACTCGGTTGAACCTTGCCAGGGGTTGATTGATTTTTTTTTTAATTTTTTTTTTCCACATATGCATTCATATGCCTTAAGGTCAAGCATCCAACTAGCGTCACGGGTGTGCTAGCACGTGGGATGGCTAAAGTGTAGAATGTACAAGGCATATACAATTGCGAATGCGAACTCCTACATCACAAGATCTTTTTACTAGGCATATAAGTAGCTGGCCACTCAATCAAATATAAGAGGCATAGACCTTAGTTCGAATAGAAGATGAGTAACTCCCTCACAATCATGATTATTCTAGCATGCCATTCAATGATGCGTTCAGAGATAAACATGTCAAAGCAAAGGTTACAATCGCGCAATCACACTATGGTATACGTGCATAATCAGCAATTTAACCACAACATAAGGACTATATGCTATGCAGTGATTAGCTAACTATGACTACACGAAGCAACAACTTATGTAGGTTGAATTCTTTGGCCAATTAAGTGATATACCCAATAAGAATCAAGTCGAAGAAGCACCACATAGCTTACTTACTTTACCGTCAGTTAATAAACATACAGTTGGCCCTGCATATCATTCTAAGTGACTATATAAGCTTTCAAGGTCCGTACATTGTGCAACATGCCATGGTTTCAAGTTCACAACTAATGCCACATAAGAGGTCATTTAGAAGGGCATACAGGATTGCATTTCTTATTTGCAAACTAAGGTCAAGGTATGTCTTGAAACTTGTCAAAATCATTAAAAATTAGCCATCAACTGACTAACAGGCGTAAGAACGAATCTAAGTGTCAATAACACGTATGGGATAACACTTAGGTCACAATCAACAGGACTCTTCCACGATCACTCATATTGGCAGGCGCACACACGAAGCTATCACTCAGCCTTCTTAACAATCAAACATTCACGTAAAAAGGTTTATTGTCAAAAAGAAGCTTTTAGTCAAGAGGAGTAATTCTTAGTCACTTATAACTTGTCATTTACACATCAAGCAACATATGCATCTTGGCAGATAGGCATCCAAAATGTTTAGTTGCGTATAGAAACTTACAACCGTAGCAGAGACTCGAGTGTGGTTATAAAGCAAATGCAAGCTTTCAAATGTGGCATTAAAACCTGACCACATAACTAGAAGGGTCTCTCAATGCGAAGCAAACATCTTGATTCACTATTTAGAAAAGTCTCAACTTTCAAAATCTCTAGGTTTTCAAACGAGAAACAGTCCAACTGCCTCTAGCCTATCCCTACCAACCATTAAGTACGTCTACTCACTCCACTACGGAGCCCAAGGAGCAAATCATACCTTAGGGGCAAGAATATGCTTAGAGTTCAAACATTTTCAACCGTTCGAGTTCAACCCAAGTACACTTTAAACCTTTGATTTAAATCATCAAGGCGCATTTATAAAGCAATTGCTGCTAAGCTAACACTTAGCTCATTCACGAATACGCTAGTCATTCAGTCCACACTCTAATATAAGGCTCAGTTATGCAATCAATAAGTTCACTAAAGCCATGCATAGCCCATTAGATGCACCGACTTTCACAACAAGGAGCGCATTTGCACACAAAGGCACGGCGTATAGCACCTCATCCTAAATGCGTTCCTAGGCGACTATGTGAAATGCAAGACTCGGGTCGCGGCCCATGGTTGCAGGACCTTTGCTCTGATACCATCTGCAACAACCCCAGCCCCTAAGCCAGAAGCGTTACGCTTTCCTAACTTCTTACTTAATTCCTTGGACGAAACGGACAGAGTTCCCCCTAAAAACTGACTATGTTCAGGCTAAGAGCCTTACAATAAGTCCCTGTAAATCAACGGAAGCGTAAAACATTTAAAACATAGCTCAACGGCCACACGCCGGAGTTCATAACTCAACGAGCCACTCGCTCGGAGTACACTAACCAAATTGATTCATGAATAAAGGAGAAATGGAAGATACAACTCAATGGCTAACAAATTGAAGTATTAAGATTTACATCCCAAAACATAGCTAAATTAAACCACGAAGACATCTAACTAACTTGATGGTTGGCTCAGGCAGACATACAGAGCGACCTTTATACCATATACATTACATGAACTAGAATAATCATTTACAGACCTTTATAAACTAAGAGTGCATTGCATGACTTCATTAAACACGTAAGATCCCTTCAAATGAGAACACACGACACCTTGTAAGCAACAATAGGTTCCTTCTGGACTTTTCTGACTCAACTTCTTCCTGTCAGAAAGAAAACCTAGGGAAAAGGGGAAAGAGTAATGGGATGAGCAACCACACGCTCAGTGAGTGTCTCCCAACCCCCTTAAAACCAAAACCGTTGCAAGCAATACTATCTTTACTAGTCACATATCACGTTTCCATACTTTACTATCATAATAGATATTCATAGAACCTTTATGGGAGGATCACTAAATATAAACTTCACTTCGACCGCTCAATCATATTTCTAGGTTCCTCAACGACGGTGTTCTTTACTAGCAAGCAGTTAGGCATGTGAGTAAGCATCGAAGGCTAAGTATAAGGATCTTTTCTTTTTATAACATAACTTCCTAACACTCTATTTATACTACACATGAACCTTCAATCATATGATGTGTATATAAGGTTATCCCTTTTCATAAATACACTTTTCTTGGCATTTCATTCATATAATATACATATCACACACATAAACACATATCAAGCATTTAAGTACCTTTAAACATCATATTAAGCTATATGACACCCTCGCATGCTATTCACATATCAACGTTCATTCATATAATATACATATCACACACATAAACACATATCAAGCATTTAAGTACCTTTAAATATCATATTAAGCTATATGACACCCTCGCATGCTATTCACATATCAACGATCATTCTTTTAGGAAGAGACGCCTTCATTCATGGAATTTTTAACGTGCTATAACTTTCTTTCTCATCTCATACACTTTAAATCAGACAGATTTGCTATGGATAAGAATGATGCCACATAAGATTAGAATCCACGTTCAACCATACTTAAGAATCATTCATAATGCATCCATTGAAAGTTTTCCTTTAATACATAGGCTAAGAATCCACATTCAAACATGCTTGAGGATCATTTCATAACTCATTCATTGAAAGCTTTCTTTCTTTCATTGAAAACGTTTTCTTAGTCTTCAAAGGAAGTTTCATTTCGTTTGGTCGTGTAGCGACCCTTATAAGTTTTTCATACATCATTCCATATACCCTTTTGGGCCCATAAAAAGAACTTCATTTCCTTTTTAATCGTTTAAAAATGGCAAAGGGCCAATTGCTTTTCTTAACTTAGTACGAAAGTACTTCTGGCATAAGATCATTACAGGGGGCTGATTGGGTGAGAACTATTCTCGACCCCATAGTGAGACCTAACGCTCACGCTTAAGCTCTTACTCCCAGGATGGCTACATATAACATATCGGACCATTACATTAGCCCTCGTCAGAGCCTCTAGGGTTTATCCGGACTTATCCCCTAGGGTAACATCATTCTTTTCATTCTTTTCATATAACATCATTCTTTTCATTCTTTTCATATGGTCCGAAGCACATTATCTTAGCCACTTTAAAGCGTATGGGCCATAACGGCTAATAATTTTGTTGTGTCTTTTGGTAAAATCATTTATCACATAACTCATACTTTTCTAAACCGTTTTAGGGATTCCCCCGTTCAAGCAGGTTTACTCCCAAATACTGTTTGTATAGCGAAAATAGGCCATTGCTTGCTATTGATTATGGCTATTATTAGTTTGAAAACACGAGAAATGATCTTTGTTAAATCACCACACTTTCACGTATAATGCATCTTAGATATGAAAGGGGGAAAGGGATTCACAAGTTTCACATTCAAACACTTCATAATCATTTCAACAACACAATGAGCCACACATGGCCTCGCAATCCACACGATTGCGGTCAATTCACAACCCCGCCTCCCTCCTCACTTGCACCGTACCACAAGACCTCGAACGCTCATAATTCTTTCCTCAAACCATCCAACTATCAACTCGATTCATCAATTTATTAATCACAACATTTTATCATATTAGCTTATGTAAAAGGAAGTAAGGTTTAGGCTCTTACCTGAGCAACCAACACCATTCAGCAGTGCGTTGCAACAAGCGTACATATAGCCACATTTATCCATAATTTGACAACACTTTATTCAGTAAATCAAACATAATTTGATTCTAAACATATACGATGCATTTCGAAGTAACTTTCCTAAGTATGAGTGTACTAAAAAGGGTTCGAATGAAAGCTAAACATATTTCAATAGCTTCGAATTTAATTTGTTTACATGCATTAGCTAGTTTAACTCGAATTGTAGCTAAACACATTTATATAACTTCGAGATTAATTCCTTTAACATGATTTAGCTAATCCACTTGGTTCGAAGCTAAACACATTTCATTAACCTCGAAATTAGCTCATTTGTACGCATCAGTTAATCAATTCGAATGGAAGCTAAACACGTTAAAAGGACTTCAATTTTAATCATTTTCCACATATTAGCTAAATAACTTGAATAGAAGCTAAGCACGTTAACGCAACTTCGATTTTAATTCTTTTTCATACATTAACTCATTAACTTGAATCGATGCTAAACACGTTAAACTAACTTCGTTTTTAATCCTTTTTCATGCATCAACTAATTAACTTGAATCGATGCTAAACACGTTAAATTAACTTCGAATTAACATCTCAAGCATGAATTACATTCATTGTTTCGAATCGACACTAAACACATTTAAATTACTTCGAATTAACATCTCAAGCATGAATTACATTCATTGTTTCGAATCGACGCTAAACACATTTAAATTACTTCGAATTAACAACTCAGGCATGATTTATGTTTATTGGTTCGAATTGAAGCTAAACGCACATAATTCGCATCAATTCACAATCTCAGGCACAAAATCAACCCAATGAGTGAAAGCTAACATGAATAACTCATTTCTTGACATTTGCTAACGAATTTCACAAACCCTAACTTGACATGCAACGTTAATCTGCTGAAAGTTGATTTCGAAAATAGTAATAGCTTAGGAGGCGAGAACACCCACCTGGAATCGCTTCATTACCCACTAAATTGGTAGCAATTCAAGCCCAAAATCCCCCCCGACCTCGTCTCTGGCTCGGCTACTCCCGAAACTCTAGCTTCGATTTAGTGGCGGTTTAGGTTGATTTTGGCCAGAAGTTAACTCCCAATTTATAGAGGAGGCTGGGATAGAGGTGGGTCGTCGGTTTTCGGCAGGTGGACGGCCGGTTTTGGGCGAGTAGACGCGTGGGTGTGAGGCTGTGCAAAGTGGAGGAAACTTGGTGGTGGAATGGGTGGCTGAGACGCATGGGGTGAGGGACCGTTCGTCCCTTTCTCTCGCCGGTGACGCGTGCTAACCGGCGGTAGTGCTAGTTGGCCGGTCGCCGGTGAGAGAGAGAGAGAGAGAGAGCGAGA